>JAUUDW010003104.1:0-10382 GCA_032361385.1 Panulirus guttatus
CAGAAGCTGTGGCATGCAAGCAAGAAGAAACAAGAGTCCTCCTAACAGAATTCAGAGCCCGCTATGAAAATTTACTCAGAAATATTCAGGCTCATGCCAAGGCTCAGATAGATGAGTATAAAAAGGTTAGTGTCATATATAAAGTATTATTAACCTGTTATGTTAGGAGCTGAGTGATGTCGAAGATGATCACATGCTGATGATAGATGTGAACACCAACTTATTGAATTTTCTCTCCTTTGCAATTTTTCCCAAAAGCATGTGAGGTTCTTCAGGATATTTCTAAGGAAATTCAGTGTTTAGACCTCCTAACCCTCTGTGTTTCTGGTGGGGAAAAAATAACTTTCCCCGCCTATTACTATCCTCCCAATGAGATAGTGCCAGTTGCTTGTATCAAGCCCACCTTTTGCCAGTCAGAGACCACCACAGAGATGATGTCATTGTTCTCACTCTGATCTCTTAGTAGCTCAGAATTCACTTTAATCATGCACTGTCTATATATTTTATACCAGATAGCATTTTCCATCCCGTGGATGAGTCATGTTTCATGTTTTCATATACATAATTAGTTTAAAAATCCATTCATTGCTCCTTGCATCATGTGATGTGTTATGAAGCTATAACTCATGTGTCATATGAAATTTATTGGCTCTTGTTATTACTTAAAATACCAGCTGATATTTTCTTATATCAATTATCCATAGATGTCACAGGCAGTGTATCACCAAACCTGGAGAAAATACCACACATCTCAGTCACATCCAGATTGTCATAGAGAGTGCACATACATCACCTGGATGTGATGCCACATGTGTGTGCTTGCTATTATAGTTAGTTTTGGTGAAAAGAAAGTTATTTTTTCATTTATTCATATACATTCTTTTTTCAAATTCCCCACTTTCCACATTAGCAAGGTAGTGCCAAGAATAGATGACTGAGCCTCAGAGGAAAAAATCCTCACATGGTCCACATCTCTGTTCCTTCTTTTGGAAAAGTAAAACAGGAGGGGAGGATTTCCAGCCCCCACCTCTTTCAGTTGCCTTTTGTGACATACAGGGAATAAATGGCAAGTAGTTTTTCTCCCCTTTCCCGAGGGATAATACATAAAGTAATATCTGTATGAATTAGATATAAACAGAAAAAGAAGTATGTAAAAGATATATATGCACACACACACACACACACACACACACTCACGAGAGAGAGAGAGAGAGGTGCTGATGGGCACCATAGGCTGGAAGACGACCAGAAAAGTTCAGTCTGCAGCATCCTCCAGATTACTGGACTACCCATAATATCTTCCTGCCTACAAGGGGTCTCACATATCCCTTTCCCCACATGAATTGCAGCTTAAAGCTGTCTCCAGCCAGCATGCAAGACTATGGTTTATACCCATACAACATACATACTTTTAGATTTTTTCATTTATAGGAGTTTATAGCCTAATCATCGTCTCCCATTTACTAATGCAAGTCAGTAACATTAACCCTAACTCAGGAACACCAGTATACCTCTTCCCTCAGTGCTAATTGCTTATCATGAAAGAATACTTCTCCATCAGATGCTCCATCTCCACTGTACATCACTCTCATCCATTAGAGACTACTCAGATCATTGGAAATGCAGCAACCACTCAGACAGCAGTGTCCAAAACCTCATCATAAATCCCATCACCTCCAGCATAAACTCCCAACAAACATCACAAAACACGCATTCTCAGTCCTCACAAGTAAGTTATTTTACTCCACAGAACCCCAACAACAAACTAAACATCTTGCAACTAAAATGCCAATGATATCAGGAACAAACACACAAATGCTCGACCAACTCAGAGAACACAACACCACATAGCCCTTAACCAAGGAACCAGGCTTACTTCCAGAACCACGCTCCCACCTTTCTATATCTGTACAATTGTAAGACATGATAGAGAATAAGGACAGGGAGGAGGCCTCATAACAATTGTCCATGCAACACTACTGTTGTCACAAAACAGCTCACAAACAATGAAACACCCAAAGAAGACAATCTAGAAAAATAAAACTTTAGAATACCATGTAAAACAATCAGCATCTACATACCTACTCCTTTCACATACCCCCCTAGGGGTTGGTCGATAAAATGGGTACCTGGCTCAGGCTAGGGTATATTTATATATAGGGCCTCAGCTGTCATAAAAAAAGAAGCTACAGAGCCTTACCAGTATGCCAGCATTGACCTTCTTGGAGATTTCTATGTCCATTGTTGCACTTGGCTCAACACATCCATCCATGATTCCTGAGATGAGCTAATAAATCTACTGGAACATCTTAGTATCCTCAACCTATGCAACTAACTAACCGGACTCCCAACTTACTCCCAATAGCAGCTGACCTTGCCATACATCGCATTTTGCTCACTGGCACTGCACACAAGGACCAACTGGATTGTACTACACAAGTTAGCTTCTGATCACTTGCCTAACTTGATGATGCTCCATCCAGCACACCCATCAAAACAACTACCAAAAACACTTACACAAACTACAGAACAGACTGGCCATTTTTTCACACAGTACATAGAAACAAAACTCCAAAACTTCACTATAAATGATCTTTTATCCCTAGATCATGCAGCCTTACACTTCTTCAGCATCTCCAGCCAAGCCAGCAAAAAGCAGATTACACATGGGCATAGAAAAAAATAAAACCCAATTTTTTCCCACGAGTCACACACCTAATAAAGCAAAGAAACCTGCTCAAACACAACCACTCACCATCAGTAGGAATCAGAGAATAGATCTACACAAAACAACACCATCAGTAACCTAATCAGTGAAAGACAAACTGAAACTGGCACTTCTTCCTCAACACAGTGAATCACAAGAACCGGGGCAACTAACTCTGGAGCACATCAAAGAAAATCCATTCTTATCACATCAGTCCAGCCCCAACTCATGAAGCACTCCTGACCCCTTTTAATGAAATCTCTTCTTCCAAAGAACACAAAAGCATACTCATGAGACACAAGTCAAAACTCAGCCACAAACCAACCTGTCTATCTACCTATCTCTAATGCCAATTTCATCAGGGAACTCCTATCAAGGAGGTGGCCATGGCAGAAGAGTCTCCCCTTATCCCTGTCCTTACATGCCACCCTCGTATACACCATTTCATATATTTTTCCCTAATTTCACTCCCTCCAGTACTTTTTCACTCTGTTTCCCCGTGTCACAGGTAATCTTTCTCTCACACTAGCCCCATTAATCATACTATCATACACTCTCCTTGTAAACTCCCAGTCTTGCATTCTTTCCACATGCTCAAACCACCCCAAAGTAATATGTTTCATCCACTCTACCACTCCCTTTGCATTCCCTGCCTTAACAAATATCTCGCACACTCCCATCATTACTTTTTTCATTCCAGCTAGTCATACCACATGCTCCTTTCAAAAACTCATTTCCATAGCCTGGATTCTTGACCACTGTGACTCATCCCATGTTGATGTTTTGGCTGCATAGACCAGTGTCAGAAGGACAGTGCTGTCCCTGAATCCTTTCTTTACTTCCATGATTACACCTCTACCCATCATTATTCTGTAAAGGGACCCAATGACTCTTCTACCTTTTACTGCTCTCTCCCTTATCTGTCCTTCCATATCACCAAACTTAACCAAGAATGCTCCGAGATACTTAAATTCTGTCACCTCTTCCAGTCCTTCTCTCTCTCTCCACATCTATGACACAGTTTAGTGCCCTTTCTTCTTTCACTGAATAGGGCTTTGCAAAATCTATATTTTCTCTGTGTTTCCTTTCAAACACCATTACTTTACTGCATTTACCTTCACTTGCTGACACTTAATATATCATAAAGCTTACTCAAACCTTGTGCACCTCCTCTTCACTCTTAGCAGACAAAACAGTGTTATCTGCAAATAGACTTGCCACTAGCCACCACACCTCACCACCACACTCCATTTCAACACCCCTTTTACTGTGCTTTGCTCTCATCTCTCGTATATACATATCTTCAACTTCTTACCTAACAAAATTCCTAATGTCTGGAAACTTGCCAACATAATACCAATCCTAAAACCCCCTATACCACTCAACTTCTCCTCCTCCTATCACCCTATATCACTTCTATCAGCAACAAAATCAGAAAAAATATCCCACACCTACTCAGCATGGCTTCAGACCCAAACACTCTATCACCACGACACACTGAGCACACATAATAGATCCTGGATAGATTCAACCAACCACAACCCCCATTCCTACATTGTACTAGTGGCAGTAAACATTCACAAAGCATTTGATATTGTCCTTTGACACATTTTACACAAAAATTACTTTACACTAGTAACAGAAAGTGGTTGGTGATTTTCACTGGTAGCTACCTTACCAGAGTTACTCACAATGACTTCAACTTTAAAATGCTTAAATTCTACAGTGGATCTCCCCAGGGAGCATTTCTTTCTCCAATTTTCTTCAGTCTCTAACTACATGGCCTCCCATTACCTCAGACAAAGTTCAATATGAAGGTCCTTTCATATGCAGATGAACCTCATAATCACTTAACAACACAACACAACAAGAGCAACATCAAACATGCTGCACTACATTACCCAGTGGTACAATGAATCACCAAAACAGAATGTCATCATCTCTACAGAAACCTTATTTCATTATTGTAACCCCATACTTACATGAATCCAGCTCATACCCTCACACTCCTAGAACAAAACATCAACCATTACAGGCATCATGTACAATACATAAATGACATTCACTTCCCACACTCATAACAAAAGCAACATACGAACTAAATGCCCTCAGAACACTAACTGACATTAGCTTTGGACCAGAAAAAGGATCCCTCAACACTGTATACAAACAATTCCTCACACCTTTGACAGCATTGTAATTCTGCCTCTTGACTCATCCAACATACTGGGTATTACTGTAAGATCCAGTCTATCTTGGAATGCCACATTTAGTAAATGGCTAAGTCTGCCTCTTAGAACCTGGGAGTCCTGTTTATATGTTGAAATTTCTTTTCTTCTTAACAGTTGCTCTGTTTATACAAGGGATTGATCCATCCTTGTATGGAGTACTACTTTAACGTCTTGGTTCTAGCTTTGTATCCTTACCTAACAAAGTTGAGTCATAAGAGGTCAGACTTGTAAGCTCTCCCAGGCAAACCTCAAAAGTAAACCCTCTTGCCCAACACTGCAGTATTGGTTCACTTTCCCTCTTCTATAGGTATGACTTTGGGATTATGCTCCCGAGAACTGGCTTTTTGTGTGACCTCACCGCTAGCTAGATCACGTAACACTTGGCAAGCTGTTGTGTCACATGATTACTGTGCGGCCATTGACAACTCTCGGGTGGGTCATTTTGATAACTATTTCTTTCCCTACATCTCACAGCTTTGGAACTTTCTTCCCTCTTATGTCTTTCCCAACACATGTGACCTGCCACACTTCAAAGGCAGGTTTTATAAATCTTCCAAAATTTTGTAGATACTTTCCCTTGTCTTTTCTTTTTCTCCATCATTTACCCCCACTATATTTCAGTAAGGCCCAGCCTTGATATGGACTTTTGTCCATGACTGGAGCCTTAAGAAAAAAAAAATCACTACCAAAAAAAAAAAAAAAAGGTTAGTACCCACTCTGTCTTCCAAGATAAGTAAATTTAAGGCCTCTATCCTTTCCCTGTATTTAAGCTATCTTAACTCTGGTACCATCTTGTTAGCTCTCCTTTGACCTTATCTGTTAGCTCATTGTGTTTCTTGTAGATGCAGTGACCACACTTGAGAGGCATATTCTAGTTTTGGCCTCATGCAGGATGTGAACAGCTTGTTGAAGATTTCTTTACCCATGAACTTGAATACAATATTTGCTAGCGGACAGCTGGTCTCCTTAACTATTCTCCCAAGGTAGAACTCTGTCAACAAGTTAAGTATGATGCTGACTACCAACTCTTTCTCACACTCAGATTCTTGCTACATATTTCTTGCACTGGGGCCCACCCTCATTACTTTACATCTACTCAGGTTGAACTTCACCAACTATGTGCCATAATGTATAATACTTTAATTATAATTTTGGGTTTCCAAGAAAGAGTCAATGTAAGTAATACCAAGTATGTTCATTGAGTCAAGAGTTGAAAATACAGAACCATCGAAAAAGGGAGGAAAGTTCTGAGGAATTTTCGATAGTGAGATGGGTAGAAACGGGGTCTTGGAGGTATTAAACATAACCAGATTTCCTTTACCCAACTGAGATATCCTGTCCAAGTCTGATTTTATTGAGGAAGGTATGTTGAAATGAGATGTATCAACCAGTGGACATAATTAAAGTTAAGCAAGAACTTTGTTAAAGTGAAGAGGCACTTTTATTATATAAATGTGGTTGTTGAATGGAAAAAAATGAATGAGAACATGGTTAATGCAGAGGATATACAGAAGTTTAAAAATTCATATGATAGTATGAGATTGTTCAAGAGGTTGGGCTTTATGAGCATGATATTCCTTCCTGGATGGGACAAACACACACAAACAGTTCCTAACGAGGTGCATGACTAGAGTTACTAAAGACCATGACCAAAAGTTGATTAAGTGTATGGGTAGTGGTTGACTGGAATGATTTATGCAAGGAGAGGGTGAATGTCGGCAGTTGACAAGAATTTAAAATGTTTTTGATGTAATAGAAAGTACAAGAGAGGGGGGCCCCAACAGTTTTAAAACTCTCTCTTTCAATGTACAGATTGGTAATTATCAACAACACATGCACACATGCATACTCAATTATCAAATGATTGCTTTATTGTGTAATGTTTTTCTTTTCATTGCAGGCTGTTCGTTTTCTGAAGATGAAGATAAAAAAAATGGAAGAAGGATAGTATTGTTGTTGTATGATTGACAGTGATCCCATTCAAGATGGTGAACAGACTAGTGAGTGAGTTTAACCATAATTCTTGTGTAAATATTTTTTCTTTAGTATCATACTTTCATCATTCTAACCCACTGAAGATGATGGATGTGTCCCTTGATGGGACCCTTCATATGATAGTATTTAGAGATTTTCAAGAGTAGTTCAGAAAAAATATTTTATTTTATTGATTGATAGGAAATATCAAGTACTGATGAAAAGAATTTTGATAGGTAGTAGGTGGGTAGCCACCTGGATATTGGGAGGGTTAGTGATGGTTGTGTAGTGAACCAGCACTTCATTGGTTTTCAAATAGCATTCCTTTGACCCAGGTAGCTGTTTTTTTCTTTCTGCCTCGCCCACATGTGGACTGTTGTTATTCTGTCCTCAATCATACAATCTCTTTTTGTCACAAAGAACAGTTGACAACACTTAACTCACACAACTTATTTTTAGCAACTCTAGATTATCTTGCAGTGAGTGCTTTGTACTAGCCCTGCCTTTTGGCAAAATGGTAAGAGCAATAGAAAGTAGTAGGTAAGAACATTAGGCAGGAGCTTTAGGTAGAAACATTAGGTGGAAGTAGTAGGCAGGAGCATTAGCTAAGAGCATTAGGTAGAAGTAGGTTTTAACATTAGGCAAGATTATTAGGTAGGCACATTAGGTAGGAGTAACAGGTTGGAACATTAGGTAGGAGCCTCTTAAAACATTGCGCTTGAGTTGCCCTCTGCCTTTGGACTGTTAAAGGTGAGGAACTAAGAGCTAAGAAGTAGCTCTGGATTTCAGCAGTTATGGAGACTCTTTTGCCGTGGCCACCCCCATGAGGGAGTTCCCAATGGGAACGGGCATCAGAAATATAGATTGATAGATAGATGAATTAACCATATATTTTACTGTACAGACACATAATATTGGCATGCTATGCATGCTCTATTTTGGCAACTCGGTCGTCTTCATCTCCCCACCGCCAATGGATTACTGATATACAAAGAAATTTTCCAATTGCTCATAGTTCAGCATCTACTGTATTATCTTTAAAGTTATTGCCCCATAGACTGTCAGAAACTGCTGATTAACTTGGGGTGTATGAGCATTTATGCTAGCGCTGTATGCCCCATGTGCTACGTGGATAAATGGTACTCTTTGGTTTACTCCATTGCCAGATATAGTTGCATGGAACATAAGGCATCTCTGCATGCCAGTGAAGTGCCCCTTCCAACTTAGATTTTTGATGTGTGGAATAAAATGCAGACCCCACGGTGATCACTTGCAGTAACGATTGTTAAAGGGTTAAGCAAGAGGCACCTCAGTTGCCAAATGTCCTGGTGTGAGTTAAAGGAAAGGCAAAAACCCTATTAATTGAAAAAATTTGTTTGTTACACTATTTGTCTTTGCCTAACACTCTTTTGAGTTTGAACTTCTCATGATTCAGTTCCCTTAAGTTTTAGCAGTTGCCTAAAAATCAGTTTTACCTAATCCAAATGCAAATTAATTTAACAAGTGCCCCAAGCATAATCACTTCATTACTTCTGTTGGGGCACCTATGGTATCAATAGGAAATATCTCATATGTTGTTAAGGTATCATGCTAACAAAAATTTGACCACAGATAGAAAGACAGACAGACAGATGGATCAAATTGTAAGAGCAGTTTGCATGTGGATTCACTTAGATATTTGGAAATAAGCTTAGTAAAGATAGTAATTAGTTGAATTTGAAATTAAAAAAAGCCAAGCAAGGAAAAAATGTGGATGTATTGTCACCATGCACTGAAAGCTCTGGTGGCTGGAAAAGATTTAAGAAGTGTCAGTGGATTTCACCAGTTATGGAGACTCTTTTGCAGTGGCAGCCCCTTTAGGTGAGTGTCTGGAGGGAGCGGGCATCAGAGATAGACTGATAGATAGTATGCAAGAAACTTGCATGATAAGAGTTCTGATCCCAAAGCTGATGTTTGGCTATGAAACCCAAGTGTATGTAGGTCACCGTTGTTCAAAAATAAGGGTAAGGATAGATAGCTTGCTAAGTTTATTTCAGATTAGGAGGATGAATAGAAAGCAGAATGAAGATGTGAAAAGTTTATATGGTGTGAGGAAGTCATTAAAAAGGCACATAAATGAAAGTCTCTTCGAGGAATGGATGAGTGGAACAAGAAAATGGAAGTAGGGAATGCATGGAATGTAGAGAAATTAGGAGGGTGAATGGATGGAACATAGAGAAATTCAAGAAGGTATATGACAGACTGCTGGAAAGAGACAACAAAACTTAGTGCAGAAAAAAAATCAGAAAGGTATCAAGAAAACAGAATTACTGGTAATAAGAAGGCAGGAAATACCAAAAACAAATGATGATAGATGACTAATCAATTCTGAGTCTTGGTACAAGAGACCAGGGCGAATATTAGCTTTCTTCTTCATTCTGTCATTCTGGAATGATTAGATGCTCTTATTATCAAAGCTCTTAGAGTTGTACATGGATTAAGTAGTGAGACTGCTGAATGGACAGGCTACTGTTTCTCATTGCTTCTTTGTGGAGACCAGTCATACAAGGATTAACCATTATGACCCTATCTATATGTCTATATATCTGATGCCTATTCCCAACTGGAACTCCCTCCAGCGGATGGCCACAGCACCAGAGTCTTCATGACTAGTGAACTCCAGCACTACTTCTTAACCTTTAGTGCTTCACCCTTAACAGGTCAATGGCAGAAGGCAACTCCTGTGTAGTGTTTGCAGAGGCTTCTACATAATGTTCCTACTGACTCCCATCCTTGTAAAGTAAATATGTGGAGTTCCCTTCCATTTTTTTGTCTTTCACTGCTTGTAACCTTTCCACCTATAATAATTAAATATTCAGTCACCTGCACAGCTAAATTGAATTCTTAGTGCATCCTTTTTCTTATACCTATTATCTTTCTCATTGTCTTAGATGGCCATGATTAAGGCTTGCTTATGTTAATGCTATGTTTGCATCATTATTGCAGGAATTATTACATGAATAATAGAAGGGATAAATGGAAAATATAAATGATTTTTTGATAAATCAGAGGATCATCCTAAAATATTTCATCAGTTTATTAGGGATGGTATAGTAGTACAGAAACAATTACTAACCCTTCATTCATATCCCTTTTTTTTTTCTATCCCCTAAATTTTGAAAGCTTTGCCACCAACAGATGGTAGCAATGTGGCCTTTGTTCCTGGTAGCTACCTAAAACTCCTGATAGGGTATGTACCTACTTCCTTCCATGTCTACTCTGGTTAAGCTGAGACCAACATGTTGTATCCTGTGGTTTTGGATAGCAAATTCCACTTTGTACTAAACTATTTTTGGGGGGATGAACTGTCTCCCTATTTCTTTGTACTTTTTTTTTTTCATACTTGTTTGCCATTCCCTGCTTTAGTGAGGTAGCGCTAGGACCTCACATCAATTCTTTAGTTTTCTAGTGTAGAGAACCAAAACCACGGC
>JAUUDW010003115.1:0-10382 GCA_032361385.1 Panulirus guttatus
AGCAGTGAGAAGTTTTTATCAAGGGTGTAAGGCATGTGTACGAGTAGGAAAAGAGGAGAGTGACTGGTTCCCAGTGAGAGTCGGTCAGCATCAGGGGTGTGTGATGTCCCCATGGTTGTTTAACTTGTTTATGGATGGGATGGTTAAGGAGGTAAATGCAAGACTTTTGGAGAAAAGGGCGAGTATGCAGTCTGTTAGGGATGAGAGGGCCTGGGAAGTGAGTCAGTTGTTGTTCACCGATGATACTGCACTGGTGGTTGATTCAAGTGAGAAACTGTAGAAGTTGGTGACTGAGTTTGGAAAAGTGTGTGAAAGGAGAAAGCTGAGAGTAAATATGAATACAAGCAAGGTTATTAGGTTCAGCAGGGCTGAGGGACAAGTTAGTTGGGGAGTGAGTTTGAAAGAAGAAAAACTGGAGGACGTGAAGTGTTTTAGATACCTGGGAGTGGACTTAGCAGCAAATGGAACCATGGCAGCGGAAGTGAGACATAGAGCGGGGTAGGGGGCGAAGTTTCCTGGAGCAATGAAGAATGTGTGAAAAGAGAGAACATTTTCTTGGAGAGCAAAAATGGTTATGCTTGAAGGAATAGTAGTTCCAACAATATCATATGGTTGCGAGGCATGGGCTATAGATGGAGTTGTATGGAGGAGGGTGTATGTGTTGGAAATGAAACGTTTAAGGACAATACGTTGTGTGAGATGGTTTGATTGAGTAAGTAATGTAAAGGTAAGAGAGATGTGTAGAAATAAAAAGAATGTGGTTGAGAGAGCAGAAGAGGGTATGCTGAAATGGTTTGGACATATGGAACAAATGAGAGAGGAAAAGTTGACAAAGAGGATATATGTGTCAGAGGTGAAGGGAACAAGGAAAAGCAGGAGACCAAATTGGAGATGGAAGGATGGAGTGAAAGGGATCTTGGGCAGTCAGGGCCTGAACATGCAGGAGGGTGAAAGGCGTGCACGGACTAGAGTGAAATGGAACAATGTGGTATACTGGGGTCAACGTGCTGTCAATGTACTGAACCAGGGCATGCGAAATGTCTGGGGTAAACCATGGAAAGGTCTGTGGGGCCTAGATGTGGACAGGGAGCTGTGGTTTCAGTGCATTACACATGACAGCTAGAGACTGAGCGTGAGCAAACGTGGCCTTTTTCGTCTGTTTCCTGGCGCTACCTCGCTGGGCGCAGAGGGTGGCGAGGCTATTTCCTGTGGGATGGGGTGGCGTCAGGAATGGATGAAGGCAAGGAAGTATGAATATGTACATGTGTATATGTGTATATGCATGTGTATGTAAAAGTATGTATATATGTATATGTTGGTATGTATATGTATGTATTGTGCATATATGTGCATGTATGTATATATATGTGTATGTGAGTGGATGGATCTTTCTTAATCTGTTTCCTGGTGCTACCTCGCTAACGCAGGAAACAGCGATCAAGTATAATAATATAAAAATAATAATGTGTGTGCGTGTGTGTGTGTCCAAAGAGTGCAGGACAACATAGTAAAAAGTGCTCAGTGTCTTGTGTATGGAAGATGCATCATGAGCAAGAAGGGTCATGGAATGAAGATGCATCATGAGCAAGAAGGGTCATGGAATATGCTGAAATGATGTTTCAGTGTTCTGGTGATGGGTGATATCCAGAGTGTATGCAGCAGGTTGTGACCTAAGTTTGGAAGTGTGGTATGTAATGGGTACATGTTTGGTGGGCTGGAACTTGAAAGTAAGTTGAGAGGTGAGTTGTTTAGTGCTTATCAGGGTATTTCAGCATGTGTTTTATATTTGCTGGAGGTGGTGGGATCCAGAAGTAGAGGCTGCAGATGTATGAGGCATGAGTAAGCTTTTTGTTTCTACTTGGAAGTAGGTAGTTGGTTATAGAGTAGTTTGCATGGGAGTGGTCTAGTGCTGTTGCTTTGAACAAGTAGCAAAGCTAATTGAGCTGGGACTGTACTGAGAGCATCGTGTTTCACATTAAAGGTGTTAAGTGTTGTGACTGTTATGCAACCAGTACATGGTGGTATCAAAAATTTCTGAAACTAGTTCCATACCACGCCAACAGATGGCAGTACAGTGATGTGCATGCTGTGACAGTTAGGCGAAGCAGTCATCAATCAGTCTGTAGAGTGGAGTCATTCTGTGAACATTGTGTGTTGTTCTATGGGAGTTTTTTTTTTACCACATGCACATATGTGATTTTATCATGGATAGCAAACTAGAGCAGAGAGCAAACATCAAATTCAGCATCAAACTCGGTAAATCTACAACTGAGATCTTTGCCATGATTCATCATGTGTATAGCAATGAAGGAATGAGTCATGTGAGGTGTTTCGAGTGGCACACACGATTCAAAAGTGACAGAACCTCACTAGATGATGACAAGAGGTCTGGGCGTCCTTCCACAAGCTCAATCCCTGAAAATGTGGAAACAATTCGGTGACGTGTGCATGAGGATCGTCGGAGACCCAATAAGGACATTGCTGCCATCACTGATGTGTCATACAGAACAGTGCAGGCAATCCTTGCATCTGATTTGAACATACATTGCATTGCTACACAGTTCGTGCCCAGGCTTCTGACCCCAGATCAGAAGGAGCACCGTGTCAAGGTCTGAAGATCTCCATCAGCGTGCACTGGATGACCCAACCTTTATTTCGAGGGTCATCACTGGGGATGAGACTTGGGTCTATGGGTACGACCCTGAGACCAGACAACAGTCTTTGCAGTGGAAGAGCTCAAAATCTCCACTACCGAAGAAGGCCAGGCAGGTCCGCAGTGTGACCAAGAGCATGCTCATCGTTTTCTTAGACATTCATGGGGTTCACCGTGAATTCGTCCCCAATGGCCAGACCATGAACGGACAGCTCTACTGCAATGTTCTGAGGTGCCTAAGGGAGGACATTTGGCGGAAGTGACTTGAAATGTAGTGTAAGAGCAGTTGGATGCTTCATGACAATGCACGCTTTCATCAAACTCTTGTAACTCGTGAATTTTTCGGCCACAACAGCACAGTGACCCTACCACATCCGCCCTACTTGCCAGATTTGGCACCTTGCGACTTCTCCCTTTTCCCGAAGATGAAGTTTCAGCTGAAGGGTCACTGTTTTGACACCATGGAGGAGATACAGCATGAATCGCAGAAGGTGCTTGACACGCTTCAAGAACAAGGCTTCCAGAAAGCCTTCCAGCAGTGGCAGCGGTGCTGGGAGCACTTTATGGCTGCCAGAGGGGACTATTTTGAAGGGGATGGTGCCCAACCTTAAATCATGTGAGTACTTTCTTGTACATAAGCCTAGTCTTGGAACTTTTTGATACCACCATGTATAGAGAATTTAGGGATTGGCGCTGACAAAATTCAAGTAAAAGATTGGGAATATCATATCGTGAGAGAGTAAGTATGACCAAAAGTAGTATATATAAATACTGATAGGGTTACAGAAAATTGTAAATAAATGAATCTTAGATATTGCATATGAGAAATTAAACCATGTAAAATTTGAGTTGTTAAGGTGAAACTTATCAAGGAAATAGCCTTACATCTTATCTTTTGTAAGGGACACATGGTACCAAGAAAGGAAACAGGAGGCAAAGAAAAGGGGCTGCTAGTGAAAGACAACCTTAAGTTTCAAGAACTAATCGTAAATGATGGTCCTTTCAGACTATATCATTTGAAAAATATTTTTGAAAGAACCTGCTTGATTATTTTCACAGTGAAATCTTCCCCAAAAAATTGATGGCTGGACCCAAATATTGATTGAATATAATGAAGGCCCCATTAGGATGGTTCATGAGGTAGTAAAACAAGCCCTGCTTGATGATTGACAATTTCATGTGATAGGGAATTTCAAGAACAGGAAAATCATCAACAAGATATTGCCATTAGTCAACACTAGCATGAAGGATTGATTTTTTTCTACCATGATCAGGGAAACTTCTTCTGTAAGAAGAAAAGGGAACTAAAAGTGACAAAGAATTTTTGATGAATATGTCTCCCTTACATAGTTGGCAAGGTTTATGTTAGGATTGTATTAAAAGGTTCAGTGAATCCCATGTGTGTTTGGAAAGAGGATAGGATGTGTATATCAGGTTGTTTCACTTGGACAAGTAGTAGAGAATATTCTAAGGAAAAAATGTGTGCTGCATTTTTGGATGTAGAAACAACATTAATGGATGCAGAAACAGCATATGGTAAAATGAATAAAAAAGCACCCTCATAAGTTCTGACTAAATTGTGTGTATAGAAAACTTTAAATGGTGGTTATAGCTTTCAGCATGGATGTAGGGCATGTATGAAAGGAGGTTGTAGTGTGAGTGAGTGATTTGAAATAGATGTGGGAGCATGTCAAGTTGTATGATATCATCATTATTTAATGTTTTTTATGGAAGGAGAATTGAGTGAGATGAGTATGAGGTGGAGTGATTGACCCTTTCACTATAGCAGTCCTAGTATCCAAGGTTTTGTTTGCAGGATATTCTCTAATATTCTAGACAAATATGTCTCAATTTCTTATGTTTTGCTGGAATATTATTTTCAGAATAAGGTGATAGAAGACTTAACTTGGCAAACCAATCATTACATATTTTATGCTGCTTTAGATCATGCTGCTCTGCTGTTGGGTTTATTTGGTACTTTAGGAGTATTATCAAGCATACATGATTAGATGTGCAGTATTTTTGAAAGTGTTTTTGTAAGAAGCAAATGTGATAAGTAAGGGATTTGATCAGTTAAAGCTAAGTAAGGATTTTGATAAGTTACACCTAGTATCTTGTAAGAGTGACAGCATCAAGAAGTAATGCATAACATGATGTCATAAGTCTTGTACATGCTTCTTTGAGCTCAACTGGACTGACTTGTGTATGAAAATAATTAGGCTTTAGTATCTGGAAGCAATGTCTAAGGTGCACTACAAGCATTTATGCTCCAGTGAACAGATTACCAAAGCAGTGAACAGAAAATTTACTGGGGCATATACATCCCAACTAAAGTGAAGGATTGATCATAGTAAGAGAATTGAAAGTGCCACAGTTTCATATGCAAATGATGCTATGCTGTTAGTTAAGTCAGAGGAAGAGCTAGAAAGAATTGTTGGCTGTTTTGATAGTGCATGTAGTAGTTCACTAGTTGTGGAGACTCTTTTGCTGTGGCCACTCGCTTAAGGGAGTTCCCAGAAGGAATGGGCGTCAGAGATATAGATAGTTAGAGGAAGATGCTGAAAGTGAATTGGAATAAGAGTAATATTCTAGTTTTTGAAAAGAATAAGATATCAGAACGTAAGATCACTTTGCATGATCAAGAAATTGAAGTTGTAGAGGTGTAAAGTTTAGTAAGGATGCTAGTAAGGAAGCTGAAGTCGAAAGTGCAGTCATGCAAGGGTGTAAAATTTGAATTGTAGAGAAGGCCAGCAGAAAAGATTTCAGGAAAGAGTGCATAAGAAGATTTTGAGGAGTACTTGTAGGAGCACTGAAGTATGTCTGTTTAGATTAGGATAAGTAAAAATAAGCAGAGAGATGGATGACTTGGAAAGTATGGATAGAAGTAAGAGAAAGATAAAATAAGGATGATATATGGTGTTAAGAAATTTTTGAAAAAATCCTTGGATGGAAGCCTTTTAGGCTAGTATGATCATATTGAGTGTATAACATGATAGGGTGATCAAGAAGATATTTAACAGTACAGTAGTAAATATTAGGAGAAGAGGTAGACAGTAAAAGATATGGACTATTTCAGGGAGTGGACTGAAATATGATAAAATGAAATCCACTCCTTGGATGTGAGGAAGATTAAGATATTTCTAATACCAACATGCCACTAAACAAATTAAGATTCAGAAGTGCCTTATGCCATTAATACTTGATTTTGTTTTCATTAATAACACCCAGGAAACAGAAAATATCAGTATGGTGCTTCATCTATGAAATGAGATCAAGCATTTCTCAAGTTTGAGTATATGTGAATAATAAAGGATCCAGAGAAGAACCCAAACTCCATGGGATTAAAAGGAGGATGATTTGTAGAGCTAGACATCATTTTTAGGAACTTAGATTGTTGCACAGAATTCTAAGATGAGTATGGAAGACTTTTACAAGAGGATCTATAAACTCGCGTATGAGAAAGTCTGCAGAAGCCAGCAGAGTATATAGAATGAAGCTTTAGACAGAAAAAGAGATACAGTTCACCATACAACAGCACAGAAAGAAAAGACTTCGGCGTGGGTGCCTCACTTGGGAAAAGTGAGTACACACTGCTTTTGTTTAACTATTCAGTTTGTTAGGAATCATAGAGAAACATAAACTCCAAGAGGTACAAGGGAGGAAATTTTTCAAAGACAAAACGTACCTACAGAATGTAAACTGGGACCTGGAATTCCTTGGTAAGAGTGTTGAACAGGGTTACAATGAGTCGGTAGATGTGTGCCAATTATAGGATATAGAGAGAAGAGTTCAGAGAAACAAGATGTTTCAACAGATCTCATAAAGCCAGTGATGAAATGTATAAAAATGCAAAAAATTTAGCAGAATCAAGTAAGAATGGAATGGTAGTTATTTTGAAATAAAGAGAAAGGAGATACTCTGAGTGTGGCAGAAGATAATCCTGAAGGTTCAGTCCACTGATGGCACATCGTCCCCAGTATACCACATTGTTCCAATTTACTCTATTCCATGCATGCCTCTCACCCTCCTGTGTTCATACCCCAACTGCTCAAAATTTTATTCACTCCATCGTTCCACCTCCAATTTGGCCTCCCGCTTCTCCATGTTCCCTCCACCTCAGACACATATATCTTCTTTGTCAACCTTTCCTCATTCGTTCTCTCCATATATCCAAATCATTTCAAGGCTCCGTCTTCTGCTCTTTCAACAACACTCTTTTTATTGCTGCACATCTCTCTTACCCTTTCATTAATTACTCGATCAAACCACCTCGCATGACATATTGTCCTCAAACATTCCATTTCCAACACATCCACCCTCCTCCACACAACCCTATTTATAACCCATGTCTTGCAACCATTTAATATCATTGGAGCTACTAATCCTAATCCTTTAAACACCCATTTTTGCTCCGAGATAAAGTTTTTTCTTTCCACACATTCTTCATCACTCCCAGAACCTGCACCCCCCCTCCCCGACTCAATGACTCATTTCTGCTTCTGTGGCTACATTCGCTGCCAGGTCTACTCTTAGATATCGAAAACACTTCACTTCCTCCTGTTTTTCTCCATTCAAACTACAATTCCAACTAACTTGTCCCACAGCCCTACTGAACCTAATAACCTTGTTCTTATTCACATTTACTCTTAACTTTCATCCTCCCCATGTGTATAAACCATTTCAGCTTAGCTCTTCATCTCCCTCATATGTACCCCTCTTACTACCAGACCTCTTTCATGCCCTGTCATTTCATAACTGATCAACCCTCCCCACAACACATATTGTCCTCAAACATTTCATATCCAACTTATTCACTCAGTCCTGTACATTTTTGTTTAAGGCTTATGCCTAGCATCTGTACCATACTGTACTGTCAAACATACCCTTCTTTGCCCATAAAGACAGTGACCTCTTTTGCTACACATTCCTCAGTGTGCAGAAGACCTTATCCCCCTCAACCACCGTATGGTTCACTTTACCTCCCATGGTTCCTTTTGCTGCCATGTCTACTCCCAGATATCTAGAAACACTGTGTCCTCAAAGATCTCTCCATCCAAGCTCAAATACCAAATAACCAATCTCTTTTCACTGCTAAATCTGATAACCATGCTTTTATTCACATGTACTCTCAACTACCTCCTTTCACACACTCTCCCAGTTCTGACACAAGCTTCTGCAGTTAATCACTCAAATCTGCCACTGGCACTGCAGACTGTGTACCTTCTCCTCTATCCAAGACCCTTGCATCCACCTCCCTTACTACTTCATCTTTGAACAGATTGAACAACCACTGTGACATCATGTGCCCTTACCTTCACTGTTTCTAATACCTCTCCTCCCACACCATGTATTTGTATCACCTTCCGCAGAGCATCTCTCTCTACCCCATCATATGCTTTCGCCAGATCGATGAATACCACATCCAAATTATTCTGGTTCTTTAAGTACTTGTCACACACTCATACATTCTCACCCCTGAAACTACATTTTTCCTACCCAATCTGATGCTCTATACATGCCACCAACCTCTCAATCACTGTTCTTCACACAACTTACCAGGTTTACTCAACAGACTTATTACTTTGGAATTTGGACAGTTATCTTTCTTCCCCTTGCTTTTATACTGTGACACTATACAGGCATTCCACCAAGCCTAAGGCACCCCACCATGATCCATACACACTCTGAAAATCCTCACTAGCTAATCAAGAACAGTCACCTTTCTGATGGAATTCGACTTCAATATCATGCACTTCAGCTGCCTTGCCACAAATCATCTCACACAAGGCTATCACCACTTCTTCTCTTTTTACCACACCACTTGCCATTACTTATATTTTACATACCTCCCCACCCAAACCCTTTACATCTGGCACCGTATCATCAATCGCATTCAATAGTAACCTTCAAAGAACTCACTCTGTCTCCTCTTCACCTCATCTATGTATTTTAACACTTACCCATTTGTCCCATTTACCATTGTTCCCATTTATTCTTGTTTTTCTTCTCCCAAAATATTTTTCTTACTTTCTCTGAAGTTTTCTGATACTCACTCACACCAGCTCTCATTATACCCCTTTGTTTCACTTCCTGTACCTTCCTTTTGACCTCCTGCTTTATTTTGTAAATCTTCAATTTACTCACCCTCCTTCCATGTAAGTAATGCCCATACATTTCACTTTTTTCTTTTGTTAGCAACTTAACTTTTATCATTCCAACACTAATTACCCTTTCTCACCTTCCCACCTCCCACCATCTGCATACCACACATTTCTCTCGCACATGCCAGCACTGCTTCGTTTAACACACACACTCACACACACACACACTTTTTTATCATATTTGTCTGCCAGTTTCTACATTAGTAAGGCAGTGCCAACAATAGATGAAAAAAGTGTGCATTTGCTGTCATCCATTCACTAGCTACCATATGCAAGGACTGAAACAACAGTCTACTATGCACAACCAGACCACACTGACTTTTCCATGTTTTTCCCGGGCCACTTCATATGCTCTGGATCATTCCATTGCAAATCACCCCCGAATACCACATCATTCCAGTTCACTTTATGCAGTGCACACCTTTCACCCTATGCATGCTTAGGTCCCAGTCACTCAATATCTTTTTCACTCCATCCTTCCATCTACAATTTGGACTTCCCTGTCTCCGTGTCCCTTCACTCTCTGACAACTTTTAACTCATTCTCTCCATATGTCCAAGCCATTTCAGCACATCCTCTTCAGCTTTCTTAACCATGCTCTTCTTATTACCACACCTCTCCCATACTTTTATTACTTCCTTGATCAAACCACCTCCCACCATATATTGCCCTCAAGCATTTCATTTCCAGCACATCCATCCTCTTGTAAATATCCTCATCTATAACCCATGCCTTGCATTCATACAACATTGTTTAGAATGCTATACCTTCAAACATACCCATTTTTATCCTCCCAGGTAATGAACTCTCTTTTCACACATTCCTTAGTGCTCTCAGAACCTTTTCCTCACTCACCCACTTCATGAGTCACTTCTGGTTCTATCATGTCCTCTTTCAGGTAACTAAAACACTTCACTTCCTCTAAATTTTTTCAGTTCTAACTCACGCCCTAACTAACCTGTCCCTCTGCCCCACTAAACCACATAACCTTAATGTTATACACATTTACTCCCAGCTTTCTTTCACATACTTTCCCAAACTCAGTCACCAACTTCTTCAGTTTATCACTCGAATCTGCTTTCCTCCCATGTCATAGGTTCATTTCTATAGAGGCATGTCTGTCAACCCTAATAAATGACTTCTCCAGATTCATAGATGACACATACAGATCCTTTGCTTCTTTAAATATATCTCATGCACATTCTTGAAAGGAAACACCCGATCCACACATCCTGTACCACCTCAGAAGCCACATTATTCTTCCCCAGTCTGATATTCTGTACATTCCCTCTTACTTTCAGTCACCACTCTCCCATACAACTTATCAGGTGCACTCTGTTCCCCTTGTCTGTTTACAGTGGCACTACAAATGCATATTGCCAATTCTCAGGCACTTCACCCTGAGCGACACATGCAATGAAAATCCTAATTAACTAACCAACAACACAGTCCCCCTCAATTTTCTTAAGAAATTCAACTGCATTACCACCCAATCCAGCTGTCTTTTCTCGCCACCTAACAACTGTCCATGACTCACACTTTGCTTCTTCCCCAACCCAGACACCGTG
>JAUUDW010003126.1:0-14709 GCA_032361385.1 Panulirus guttatus
AGTGAATGAGTATGTGAGTGAGAGTGAATGAGTATGTGAGTGAGAGTGAATGAGTATGTGAGTGAGAGTGAATGAGTATGTGAGTGAGAGTGAATGAGTGAGTGAGTGAGAGCAGGTGAGTAAGTAAGAGTAAGTGAGTAAGTGAGAGTGGGTGAGTAAGTGAGAGTGGGTGAGTAAGTGAGAGTGGGTGAGTGAGTGAGTACGTGTGTGTCACAAACAGGTGAAGGGTGTTCCAAGACATGTCTGTGTTGCTTGCAGTGTAGGAGAGTCATTGGAAGTGAAATACGAATGAACAAATAGATTACTTTCAAAATATCAAAAATATTTAAGTTCCATGGCCAAAGGTGGAGCTTTCAAGTTATAAACCATGTTCAAATCCAGGCTAAACCTTTTCATAAGGGATCTAATCATGCAAAATCCAAACTAGGTTAAGGGTCTTGTGTTTTTCAGTTCTTTAGATACTGGAAAACGACTGTACTAAGTTTTAAGTGTATTTGATTTTACTTTCCGATATGACCAAGGTTAAGTTGCAGGGTTCACGCCCGACTTCAGATGATGGTGATAAGCACAGCGATCCCTTAGTGTCTGCCATGCTATGCAGGTGGCACAAAACTAGGAAGTGCAAGAAAACTTTTTAAAGAAAACTAACCACATACTCATATTTACCGAGCCCAAATTTAAGTTTGTGAAGAAGGATCAATGAAATAATGAAAGCCATATCTTACATGGATATACTGAGACAGCAAACTCAGACTACAGAACACATGTAGATGTTTTGTAAATTCAACATATGGTGAGAGTCAGCAGATGAATACCAAAGGCAAAAATGTTTAGATATTCAGAAAAAAAAAATTTCTTCAATTTCAAAAAGCAAAAGAAAAGAGTAACGTACAATGAAAAAGATGTGGACGACACTCACTTTAACTCTGGGTTGCTAAGAATTGTTTCTACAATTCGAGCACCATGGAGAGGAGGGTTGGAGTACAAAGGCCGTATCAAGATCTTCAGCTGGGACATCACACGTGCTGCCTCATCCTTATCATTACAAACAATTGTAAATGCACCTGCTCTTTCACCTAGAATACAAGGGATATCAATTTTAGTTATGTTATAAACAATGGTTTTGATCTGGGAGACTAATTTTTGTTCTAAAAGAGTGCTCAACATATCAAGCTTTCTTATCTTGACCAGTTCTAATGCACCTGGATCTAAAATTAGTTATTCCAAAAGTATTAAGATATCTATCTTACATGTACCATCTCTGTGCAGCCCAGTAAAACAATCTCAGTCTCCAGTTCTAACTAATGGTGGCAAAAGAACTGTGGTCTGTGGCATTAGATTTAATCCTGGAAATGGGGAATAAGACATATTTACTATTATGGGGAGATACTTAATATACAAGATTCAAATCAAATGTACAAAAAAACTGAAAACAGTTCTGAGGAAACTGTGGGTAATTCAGTAAAACGATCCTTAATGAAAGTTAAAATCTGAATATAAGAGCATCTACAAACAGCTCTTTTATAATGCTAGGGATGCATTCAGGGTCGAAGTGAATTTACCGAATTTAGCACTAATGGGGAGATAAAGGGGAGAGCAGTACTGGGTAGAAGAATTACTGGGTCCTTCAATAGAATAATGAAGGAGGAGTTGTACATACGGAAGTGAAGAAAGGATGAAGGGGCGGCATAGTCCTCTTGATCCTGACCTATGCAGTCAAAACATGGACATGGGATGAGTCACAGACTGTTGAAATGTTATTTGAGAAGCATTTGGTATGACTATATAGAATGGAGAAAGTAGTGAAGGGGCATATGAGATTTGGTATGGTAGAGAATGCAAAGGGCATGAATCGCTGGGTAATACAGTGGTTGAAATGTAATACTTTGAGGTAGTTCGGGCATGTGAAACAAATGCAAGACAAGGAGTTTACATGGAGAGTGTATGACAGTATAATGAAAGGGGTTGATGCGAAAGGAAGCCCACCAGTGACATGGGAAATAGACTGGAAGAGTACTGGATGGAGTGAAACGGGGAACCAATGCACAGAATGATTTATGCGAAGGAAACGTGTAGGGACAGGGATAAGTGGAGATTCTTTTGCCAAGGCAACCCCCCTCATGCGAGTTCCCAGTGGGAATGGGCATCAGAGATAGATAAATAGATTACTATGCCAAAATACTTTGGAACTTAAGAAACTGACTTACCATACAGACCCACATTCTTTGAGAAGGACTGGGAGAGGCATATATTATGACCATCTGACAAAAATTTCCTTACAGCATATGCATCCTTAGCTGCATCACCAGAGGCAAAACCCTGAAATAATTACAACTTTAATAGTGAATGAGTGTTTCAACAATTTCTCTAACAAGTATACAGTGGTATTCTAACATTACAAAAATATGTTCTTAGTTTTAAAAACTGTGTTCATGGAATAAATACCACCCACACATCAAATTATACCTACTTGAATTCTCATCAAATGCCAATGGTAATATTGTCAGAAAAATAAAGAGGAATGGATTTTCTACAACATATGCACTATGAAACTGTATCACCTGTGACAGTCAAAAGAATAAGTGGTTTCTCAGTATGCATCATTCTACTTAGAATTCTTCAACACAGTGGAACAAAATGTCAGTCACCGCTGAAGTATGCAGATGATGTTCTGTTAGCCGAATCAAAGAGGAGTTTTATAAGAATGGCAGATTACTTTGAAGATGTGTATAAAAGGAGGATGCTGAAAGGAAATGCTAGTATAAGTAAGATTCCAATTCCTTAATGAGACTGGCTGTCAGAGTTTAATATTAACTTTAATGGTGAAGATTTGAAAGCTGTGAGAGTTTACGTATTTCAGTTCAGTAAGGTTGGTAACGATAATGCTGAGGTTAAAAGTTTAACAAGAGAGATATACATTGGATGTTAGCTGACATCTCAATTAAATGGAAAGAATTTAATTGCAGTATGTGTAAGAAGCTTGAATGACTTCATGAAATAAAGAGCGAGTGCATTTGTGGAAGTATATTCACAGCAAAGGGAAAAAACAACGTGGGCTAGGAAGGGGAACTTAATTATTACTGAAATTCCAGCACAGAATTATTGCGTCGATACATAAGACTGTTCATTCTTGCAGTGAATGGCTTAATCTTCAAAGCAAAGGTCAAGATCAGTGGGCCACTATGTGAGATAAAAAAACTTCTATGAATATCATTTTCTTAGGGTTTAATTAAACAAAGTTGCTGTTCTCATGGATTTCTTTACAAGACAGAGAAGCTACCAAACCTGATGCAAACATCCTCCAAACAAGTTTTATCTAAATTCAATTCATAAAATGCCAGATGATTGACTGATGGCCTAGATACTCTATAAAGAGAGTAATTACACACAATTTTTTCCAGCCTTCTCAGTGATAGTGAAGTTCACAGTTAGATATTATGATACTATCAGCTAGAAGGATATTCAAACAGTGGCAGGAAAGGCTATAACATCAACTAAAGCTGGCCACTGTGTATTGGCTAATCAAGTTAAAAAATAAATACACTACTAAATGTTTGTTTCCATCATATTTTCACGATTCTTAAAGAAAAATACTGGACACTATCTTCATCAGTAAAAGTTTATCAGAATAAAGTTATACAAGAATCACAAAACTAAAGATGACCCAAAAACATGATTATACCTGAATTAGCATGTAGAAATTCAAATAATTATGCAAAACCTTTCAAAAGTTTCCACATCTCAAATCTAGTGTAAAAAGTAAATCCCTAAATGAATAGCCTGTAGAAATTCAAATAATTATGCAAAACTTTTCAAAAGTTTCCACGTCACAAATCTAGTGTATAAAGTAAATCCCTAAATGGATATGATGCAATTTCAATTATGCAGTTTAGTTATGGGCTACCTAGAAACTAATTAAAGCAATCATTTGCAATTCTCACCTGATAAGCCATGTCAAAGAATGGCAGGAGTTTCTTGTCTTTGATCACTTTGCTTAACTCATCCCACTGATCAGGTTTAGGGTCAACTCCAGTTGGGTTATGAGCACATGCGTGAAGCATTATCAGGCTGCCCTCAGGGATTTTCTGTGATAAAATCAATCTGGGTGTCAGTGGCCAATACAATTACGCATTTCATCTTTTTATACATATCTAACTGTTTCTCCCACCTTAAAGAGGTAGTATCAGGAACAACAAAACAATGGTCTCATCTACATGCATCCACACTCTTGCTGTCATGTATAATGTATATAATGTAACTAAATCAGTGCATACCATCCACAATCAAGATCAATAGAATACTTCAAGTTTAACTTCGACCATTTCATATACTCTGGTTCAGCCCACTTACAGCATATCGCTCAATGCAAACAGTAATCTATCCACTCCATCCTACGCAATCTAGTCCGCCTAAATGTTCAAGCCCCAATTTCCTAAAGCCTCTCTCCATCCTTCCATCTCCTTAGTCTAAGTATTCCCCTTTCTCCCTACACTTCTGACACACAAAAACACAAATCATCACACTCTGTCTTCTCAAGCTCATCCTCTTCTGGTGCCTAAACCATTGCAGTCCACCAAGGTTAGCTCTCTCAACCAGAATGAACTTATTATCAAACCTTTTTCTTACACTGTCATTCCTTACACATTCAAACCACCTTGCACAACACATCAAACTCAAGCATTTCATTTCAAAAGTGTCCACCTTTTCCTTTATTTTGCATTAAGGACATGGAACTTGCACCCACAGATCAATTCTGGGGCAACTATACCTTTAAACATACCTAATTTTGCCCCAACAGACAATGACCTCTCCTTCCATAAGTACTCAATGCACCAAGTGCCTTAGTCCCCTTTCCCACATGTGATGTTCTTTATCACCCACAGTGTCCATTCTGAGGTGCAGGAAGCCCTTCACTTCTGAATGGGCCCTCCCATTCAAACTTATATTCAAAAGATATTTCATGATCTCAAATTGTCACAATGTAAACATACTGGAAGCAAAAATCAAAGCATAAGAAACTGAATTTTGGTAAGCAGGGTACAGAAATCTAATGATACAATTTCTAGTTAATCATAACCACATGTTAATCAAAGCACATAAACTATAACCTACCGAAATATCTTCTAATGCTCCAGAAAAGTTGAAACCACAAGTCTTGGGGTCATAGTAACGGTAGTATTGGATATCCATATTCACGTGTTTGAAGATGGGCACATGGTTACCCCATGTTGGTGATGGCAACCACACAGCCTACAATATCAAATACATTATCAATGTGTTTATTTGCTATTCAGTTATTCCTCCAACTATTCTAATACGATTCGCATACTGATAAATAATTCAAATAAGATAATATGGAGGGACATGTTTTCATCAAAAATATGACACTCAAAATAAAAGATTTCTAAGTAATTTTGCTTAACAGTGCTATTGAAGTGAAAGCAAAGCTTACCTTTGGTCCTGGGAAAAATTTTGACAAGAATGCAGAACCAATACGTAATGAACCAGTGCCGGATATTCCTTGAACCGTCACATTCTGTAAAGAAGTATAAAACATCCTTCACAAATGAAAAATGCCCCAGCACTGAAAACATGGAAGAACACCATGAATTACAAAAGATTAAACCAAACAGTTCATACTTTAGAGAAGCAGCACAGAAAGTATACCAGACAAAGGCAATGATGAAACAAACCAAAGATATATCTGAGACCTCAACAACTGTACTAACATGGAAGACCCTTGGTTCACCTAAGAGCGTCAAAGAGAGCCTCCAGCTATCCACTGATATACACAATGAAAAATTTTTAGCTCCGTTAATTTTCCTTCCCAAACCAAGAAGAAGCAACATTACTTACATCACCCCAGTCTGACAAGGGTATATAAATAAAGTACCAATAAATACAATATACATCAGAAGACCTATGCCATACTCCAGTACACACTCTAACCTTCCATTTCAAACTATTCCTTCCCGTCACACCTCTGTTTCTTCCCTCTAACCACCTTATAAAAAAATGGATAATTGTGATTCTGAGTAAGACTGGGGTTGGCCTCCATCACTGGATAACAGTGATGCAGTGGGGGTGGCTTGCATAGATGGATAACAGTGATGCACACTAAGACTAGGGGTGGCCTGCATCACTGGATAACTGTGATGCAAAATAAGATGGGGAATAACGTTTACCACTGGATAACAGTAATGAAATGTGAGACTAGAAGAGGCTTATATTAGAGAATAAAAGTGACAGAATAAAACCTAGGGGCAGCCCATATCAATGGATAGTATGCAACAGGCAACAATGATGCAAATGAAAGACCGAAAAGAATTACACATTTCTTTACATTATCACAAATTTTCATGGAGCAGAATATCATTTTCAGTGGTCTGAAAAGATGTAACACAAAGAGAAGCAGTAACTGATATCATGCACTGAACATATGGAGAATAAAACTGTGGTAACAAGTGATATCATGCAGCGAGTACATATAACAAATTTTAAAAGCTGGTGACAATGCGATGAATTTTAAGTTGAAGCAACAACCAAAATATGTCATCATTGTTGCTGAATTCTTTTAATAATGGTACGACAAAAGATTTAAATTAAAAACATGGTCAAATGAAACTAAGTGAAATATGATAAGAATATCTATTGGCAAATGTATAACGTGATATCAGAGCCCTGGGGAGAGTATGAAGATAAGCAGAAAGAAAACAATGGAATCAGTTTTGATTTACAATATGGGAGTTGAAAAAGGTCAAATCAATTTGCATAACCTTAAGACAAAAGGATCTAAGTACTTCATCATATTTAGCAAAATACATAAATCACTGGATAAAAGAGCTGAGTGGTAATGGACTATGCTTTGCCTGAAAGCCAGGTAATGAAACATACTCAAAAGTATACAAGAAAGTGTAATACCTATGTTACGGAATTGTTCTATAATGATAAGCACCTGATATACAACAAAAGCATGCAGAAGTGGAAGTGTATACATTACAAAGTTGCTAGCATGTATAAATAAATATACAGAACAAAACTCAAAACAGCTGATAATTAGTATCACTATGTTAAGTTGTAAGGAAATAAAACCATTGTCTTTTACTATTAAAATCTCACTCACCAGTCCATCAGCAATTGCCTGGTTATCATCACCAAGGGCAAGTGCAATAGCCCTCTTGCAAAACTCAGCATTACCAGAGATAGGCAAGTACTCTTTGTCAAATTTCTTGCTGAATATCACTTCTTCAGCCTGAAAGGAAAGAGACCTCATACCTATCAATTTAATCGGCAAAGTATTTCAAACAGTGCACACTAAATTGAAATGTTAAAGGAAAATGGGATGGTAGCAACGTCTTTCTAAACAGTATCTATCAACCTATTGTCTTTAATTATGCTCCCATTAGCAACAATGCATCCTGTGCATGTGGCCTCTGAGTTCACTCGTACACATTCTCATCCATGTCTTAGGCGCTGAAGTGAACAAGGATTTACACTCAATATTTTTGCTTCTTAATTCATTATGTTGTACACACTGTTGATTCATCAAGTTACACTGCTTCTGCAAGGACTGCAGCCTCAATACTGCAGAAACCTCATACACGGAGTCTTGGGGTTGTATACAAGGTGTTTGTACTCGATCCGAGCATGAACTTTTATTACCTTCTCAAGGGTTTTATGTGCAAATCATGTATGACTGATTGCAGGTCTCAAAAATTTCAGTTTAAGAGCATATTATTATTGTTCATACAAAAATAAGTGATTAGAACAATTTTGCTTGAATGTGAGAATTACTTCAGTGTATTTGTGTTTTGTCAGGGTTTTACATGACAGGGTGAGGGGATGTTTGCAGGGGTAACCTGTAAAAAGCTTACCCCTGCCTACTTCAAGAACATACTTGGAGGTTGGTGGTAGTTATGGAGCAGTATGGGTGGGAAAGGTCTAATGCAGTTTCATAGAAAAGTGCTGAGCATGATGAGGTGCAACTGTATTGGAGGAATCCTTATTGATTTAAATTGGTACCAGAGTCTGAGATGGCTATTTTGCCAATGAATGTTCTGAGAGCTCTACTTTGTGTAGTTTGCATAAAATGCCAAGTTCTCTAGAATATGAAAAACGTAATGCTATATTAACATTTGTTTGATAATTATCTAAACATACACTAGAATATACTTCTCAAGTCTGATCACCTCACCTAAAGAGGCACAAAGAACTAACAGAGAAGGTCCAGAGGATGGAAACAAAGATGGTACCAGAATTAAGAGCGAAGATAAAGGGAAAGGCTATAGGCTTTAAATTTGTTGACATCAGAAGAGAGGTGCAAGAGGGGTGATGTGATAAACTTTAAATTCTTAAGAGACTGATGGCATGGACAGTGAACAGTCTTTCATGAGATGCAGGGATATAGCAATCAGAAGACATAGCATGAATTTAGCAAGAAACGTTAAAATTTTTAAAAAGTACTTTTATAACATACGAGTTGTGGATGAATGGAACAGAATGACTGAGGACATGGTTAATGCACATAACACACATAAATTCATGAAGTTAAATGATAGCAGAGAATGTTCAAGAGATGGGGCCCCATGAGTGTAAAACTCCCTCCCCATACACGAAATCTGTAAAAGTTACACTCGCATATCATCATACACAACTATGACCTTGAATTCCAACAAAGTACTGAAAATTTTCTTTGAGCAAAGATTTGCATATAGTATTATTGAGTGTGATATTTACCGAAAAACAAGTTTTTACATATGCACAAGAGGGTCTACTTTTAGACTAAGACCATTACTGCCAAACAAGGAAGAAACATACTGATGTTTAAAATCATCTGCTTACTTCATATCATACCTGGCTAAAACTGATTGACATAGAAGTTACTTGTAAAAAGGGCTTACTTATAACAATTCCAATAAAGGCAAAATTCCATTGTCTTCACACTTGTTAAAAACTACAATGCCTTTTGGCTATACTCTGAGTTAAAACAATAGATACTTCGACTCTAAAAACATTTAATAAAGTTTACACAAAATAAAACCCATACAGTTAAACAACAGCCACAAGTCAGCTACATGTACATGAACCCCGCCATTACTAAATTTCACCTAACAATATATGGACATGCTTTACAATCTCTTTTCAAGATGAATCATTTAAAAAGGCTGATATCTAAACTCATCCAAAAAATGTAATGCCATAGTGCTGCACACTGAATCTGGCTAAGTAAACATCCAACTAAAGTTATCATGTAATGATAAACTTTTGTCAACGGATGACCTCTGACCTGTGACGTTTATGATACGTATTACGTCACCAGTAAACGTGTGCAGTGTTGCCAGAGCGATGCTTATACTGTAGTTGCTATGCTGGATCACCGCTGTATATTTCATTCATCAAAATATTTAATTTTGAAGTTGTTTTCATTGACAGTAAAGGGCGGGGAACTATGTTCACTATTTGTGATAAATATGTCTTCCACAGTAAACTGTAAACCGTAACGTTGAGCTTATCTGTTAGTGACAATTATAGCGACTAGTGATTGTATATCTGAACAGTGTCCTCAGACGTGGTATAAGTGTCAGCTATAGAATTACTCCATTTATTCCAGTGAGTTGGTCAACTGATTCAGTGAATCGTAGTTGATTCGCAGTTTAGCCTTAGATCGGTCTATACTTACACATGCACGGCTTAATCTTACAGTTGTAATGATGACACTATGTGGCCCTCAAGCGTCGATTCAAACGAATAACTATAAAATGTCGATTAAGAAACCAATTTTTTATTGCACAAAAGCTAACATTTACCTGGCCAGTAGTGTATGTGATAATAATAATGAGAGAACTTTATCATGTAAGGAAACTAATACGTGGTCAATAATCTCTGAAGTGTTGTCCATCCTTTGTACAGTCGGCAGAATAAACCCGCAAAGATCACAAGTGTTCGTGAGAAGAAAAGACCACAACCAGGAAATGGCGGAAAGCCTCGCTCGCTTCCAAACGCACACCAGGCCTCCCCCAACCCTTCCCCACCCCTCCCCAAAACCCCAACCTCCAGTCTCAGCCGGAGGAAGAGGTTTTCCGCGTTCGACTCCCTCCCTACACTGCTGGTGCTGAGGATATGGATGAATATTGCGGTATATGAATAAGATTACATGTAGCAAAGGAATATTATTGCAACACATGAACACTTCTCCTGCCATGAGCCGGCCACAGCCACAGTCACCACCTCGCCAAGTTATACAGTGGCAGTGAACACTATCGTCTCCCTCAACCTCTCCGTACGTACACGGGCGACGTCACCTGACCCAACCTGCAACGCTGTGAACGTGACATGACGTCCTCATCCAATTTTCAGCCATTAGATACGTTGCAATAACCGGGCAACAATGTTGGAAACATCTGAAGGATATGATTCGGTATTACAACAGCTTCTCTCGTCTGATTCCAACCGCCACACCAGCAGATGTACACCACAGAGGCTAACCCTCTCCCCTGCCCCCCACGGCCCCGTCATCCGTCCAGTCTTCTGTCATGAACAACTCTTCACATTATGCACAAATTGTACAGAAAATAAAGAAAGCTTTCCGATCTCCTTAGATGTTCATCTGCGTCTCAGGGAAGACATCTGTCGCGTGATGAATCAATTTTTCATCTGAGAGAATAGAAATTAAGCAAAACTTTTGGTTGTCTGGAAAGATCCCAGAAAGGTCGTTAGGCTGTCGGTGGTAACAAGAGGTACTGACAAGGCTGCTGTTATCAAGAAGAACTGACGTTCAATATCGATATCAAGAACAAGTCTCATCATTCTGATTGGTGGACACGATCGTGTGGTCATTGATAGAATATTGTAAACAATGGCGAGTGATCAGCCAGAGAACAAGAAGAACACGAACTGCTGACCCAAACAGGTGGGGATTGGTAGACAGGAGAACGAAAAAATGAGCAGATTACAAACTGCTCAAACAATTGGCCACAAGACAGACCCGAGCGGGTCACACGTCTCGTGCAGCAGATGACAAAGATAAACATTAACTTCCTCACTGACAACCTAAATGATGTGTTATAAAGTAAACAAGATAAAAGATAAGTGGAGAAGACATAAAATACATCTACATGATATTAATGACAAACCTTAGCAGCTACAGTGAGATGGAACACTTGCCTAGTTGGTAACGCTTACTCGACATTGGGAAACGATGGATGGATTTGCAAGGTTTGGCCGTGAAGAATACTGCATGGGTCGTGGGTATGGGACGGAAAGACGTGTGGTGGGTTGGTATGTGGGACGGGGAACATAGAGGAAGGATGAAGGAATGGCAGGGATGAGGAAGGGGTAATAATAAAGGAGGTAAAGCAAAGATCATCTCAGAAATCTTACCTGCACACTCTAGGTACAGTAGAGCCATGGAACCACCTCTGCCCTGAATCTCTCCTCCTCTACGGCCACCTCTCCTCTTCCTTACACGTGGATCCACTACACGCGTTGCATGTGGTGTGGCCGCTCCTGCAGATGTGCTTGATGCACTGCAGTCAGCCGCCGTGAGTGAAGGAGAAGGACTTCGGTCCCTTTCCCAACACTGCAGATCCCGCGCCACGTACCGCTTGATCAAGCGGGTGTGTGTGGTTCGCTGTGGCCAGCGTTGTAGGAATGGGTCGCGCTGCACAACCTGACATTGGGAGTTGCAGGTCAGACCGGACGGCAACAGCGTTTGTGAAGGCAACGCTGCACGTGTCGTCTTGGGTACGCCTGACCTGACCTGGTCCCAGCTGCGCCACATATCGCCTGCGACCCACCTAATTAAGGCAGCAGAAGACAGCCGGGCCTGACGCACTCCTGTATTTCTTCCTCTGAGTTGATCTGCTCGTGGCTGATTCGTCCGTTTGGGCAAATGCAACTCCGTCACGTTCCGCAGCGAGACGTGACAAGTCCCCGTCCGCACCTCACCGATATTGGGGAAATAATGTGATCCTAGAAACAACAGACTCGAGAATTGTTTCGAACGGTTCGTTATAAGACGATAGTCTTAACGAGCCGTTCGAAACAATTTCCGAAACAGTGTTGTTTCGACCATCACTGTGCTGCCCTGACGGTCAGTGTCGCGCATGTTGTGTTGTGTTGTGAAGATTTGTCGCAACATTGTACGACACGGGCCTTTGCCTGTAGGCGGCCCGTTCAGTGGTGAGGGACCTCAGCACAGAGCCGAGGGGGTTGGGCGTGTTATCCCACCTAGCTCCCAAGAGAGCCGGCTCCACTCTGAGGATTCTCCGTTGTTGTTGTTGTGAAGATTTGTCGCAACATTGTACGACACGGGCCTTTGCCTTTAGGCGGCCCGTTCAGTGGTGAGGGACCTCAGCACAGAGCCGAGGGGGTTGGGCGTGTTATCCCACCTAGCTCCTAAGAGAGCCGGCTCCACTCTGAAGTATTCTATCAAATCTGTTCGTGAATTTAAGATCTTCCGTAAAATGTTTCTTTCCTTTGTACGTGTCGATAAGGTAATTTTTATAAGTTTGTCGTAATTGAGCCCTAAATAGATATGTGCATTTTTTTTTCTTTTTTTTTCAATTTGGTTGCTACTTCAGAAAACTTTAACAAAGACCTGGGAATTGTTCATTATATTTCCATGTTCAATGTGACGAAAACAAATATTTTAGTGTAAGCTTTTAAGCTTCACTGAATTAAAAAAAAAATCATGTGGTACCCATGGAGTTTAAAATGGATACGAAATTTGAGCATGGCAACGCAGTACGAACCAACTTCATATCCGAGCCCGCAATTAGCGTACATGGTCCATTAAGAGCAAAAAAATAGCATTACACATGACAGCTAGAGAATGGATGAGAGCGGATGCGGCTCTTCTTCGTCCGTTCTTGGCGCTAACGCGGTAAACGGTGATCAAGTATGGGGAATAAAAGCAAGAAAACAAGTAACTGACCAAACATCTGTTGCCAGTATGCATCAGCAACAAATGACATACGTTGTCTACCAGAATAACACATCACTTCCTCACCCTGTGCGTACTGAACGAAATTAATGACAGTCCTACGCTTTATTGGGCGATCAATGCCTTTTTCTAAAAACAGTTTGGAGCAGGAAATAAAGACATGGAAAAGCTCAGTTACGACTGACTTTACGTGAATATTTTGAGTTCAAATAGGTTGCTAACGCTATAAAATATTAATAACCAATTTCTTTTTTATCTTACGACCCCTACAAACGTATTTCTCTATTATATCATAAAATTATATAAAATGGCCTTTGACCTTGTAATCTAATTATATTGCAAGATATAGTTTTACGAGAACGGATAACAAAATTATTTACCATGGTTCCCAGCTATTCTCTTGATGCTTTTCTCTATACCGATATCACAGTGGTTATTTTGCCAAATTGTCGGCACCTGTGAGGAAAACGTTACTGACGAGTTTAGTTTCCTTTATTCCACTTTCTCGTTTGGATATATTATCTTTCTGTATGGAAAAAAGGGAAGGGAGCTTTTGTAAATATTGGGATCCGTGCAAATATCACTTCTGATGAGCAAATTGACCAATCCTTATCGCACTAAGTCCAACAGGGTCGCGAAAGTGTTCATCCTCGCCATTTTGAGGGCTAGGCAGTGTCTAGGCAAAACAATCCAAACACCTGTATCTATGACCCTAACCAGAGGGGTCTTCGCCTCCCGTCCCCACGACCCTAACCTACCTCAAAGGAACCCTACCCTACCTCACTGTATACCAGAGATAGTGCTAGGAAAAAAATAAATCGTCAAAAATAAAGTAGTCAGGAAAATAACGCTTGACACACGAGTACCGACCAGTCGGCAAGATAACCACCACGTATCGATTTCTAATTCTTTTTCCCCTGGCTCTACCAGTACACAACCACATCCCTTATACACATTCATTATACTTTACCGTATGATTCTTGCGCTAATGATTACCATGCACTATCGCATTATCCACCTGCATACCCGCATCTACTTATACTAACATAATCAACTTACCCCTACTTATACATACATTGCCACAACGTTCACCTATTTACACAATACACCCTGACAGCTTACTCATACGCACACACCTAAACTAAGCGTTCTGCTACACCCCATGATCATGCAAGCCTCACAGATAATCATATTCACCTTGTTTCCGTAGAATAACACATGGCGTCTCTGGTAAGACACCGCGACATCCACAAAACTGTTTTTGCACTGTTACACGAATTACGAACGTTCGCACAGCGTGAAACACTCCTTCAGTTAATCGGACCAACCCTATACATAAATATTTTATCGTATCGTTGGCAAAATTTTACTTATTTAAGCAAATGTCACGATAGACATACCAAGAAAATTCTTTTTTGCTCAGGTCCGACCAAAAATAAAGGTCCTTGAATAGAATCAAACGTGAATTAAGTGGGGATAGCAACACCGCGAGCTAGACAGGCCAGCTTTAAGGCCGTGCCTAAATGCTGTCCCGTGACGTCATTGCCTTCCCTTCCCTCCCTCCCCCACACCAAGAGCCACCCGATGGCCAGGAGGAGGACGTCTTGCTTCTTTCCTTTATCTCGGTTCATCACAGTATATTGTCTCTCCAAGAACGACCCTCTAATGAAAAAGAATGCTAATTGGACAGTTACAAGTATCTAATGCAATTTCCATCGCAAACGATCCGCGGATCTTTTGTCTGATCGCTGGCGAATCTTGCATCT
>JAUUDW010003127.1:0-10382 GCA_032361385.1 Panulirus guttatus
CCCTTGAAAGACCAGAGTAATGTCGTCCTCTGAGCGTGGGCAACTGAACGAAGCCCAAGAACTCCCGGCAGATCTTTACCCCCAACATCTGCCCCTGTCTATACACTAACCCAGTACACTGTACGGTGTAGAGGTCAGCGCCGTCACAGAATCCCACACACACATATAACGGAATAATGACACATGTAGCGGTACATGAAGGGCGGGAGTATGGAAAACATCCCCCCCCCCTCAACGAGGCACCATGGTCACAGTCAGCCGAGCCACACAGGTAACATAACACTGTAACAAAGCCACTCCTCCACCACGAACCATCTCCCTATGGCCTCCTCCACCCAGATCCAGCGGCCGCCACCAACTATATACAAAATCATTTCCTAAAAATATATAGAAAGGAAAAAAAAATACAAAAAGCTGACCTCAGCACCCGGTGGGAAGTGGCACAGGGGCCATATATAATGAGGCTGCCAGACATCTTCCTATACTAAGCCACAAGGTAAGGCGAAGAAAAACTCGTTTCCTGTGGGAAGGGGTCGGGAGGAAGGCCCTGAGGAGAGTCCCATGATGCAACTTGTCCTCGGCTGTGGCTGTGAATAGAACTGCAAACCTTCACCACAGGTGCAGTTGCGTCCCTGTGGTGGCAATGCCTCAACACGACGGGGCACTGTGGGGACAAACAGTCTGGCTGTGGTGGAAGCCACTAAGACTGACGGGATAGGCAAGGTATGCCAACCATTCACATCCTTCCTGTCTCCACCTCCATGGCGACAGAGGCCTACTGCTCTGCCTCAGTTCGGTACAACTAAATACCATTATACTAGAGACTGAACCTGTAATCGTCATTAAAAACCTCACGGCTATGTAAATGGACTGATGAAGTGCATCCCGAATATAAGACCGAGTGCTGCATTGCCTCAACAATACATAAAATGCCCTTAGACTTATCAGGTAATCCTCTCTATGAACTGACATCCACGGAGGCAGCCACTCTTGAGAAACCTTTGTCACGATCAGAGTTCAGTCCTGCTTTGTTTAGCCAAGGATAAGTAAGATGTGTCTAGCCAGGGAAGAAAGAAAGGAGGAGCCTCTTAAGACGACTTAACAATCGTGATGTCGTCACACTGTACTCTGTGTGACGAGCAGTTCCACACCTTTACCGCAGACATAACAAGAGGTAAGAGTGTACAGGTTCCGTAACAGCGAGTTCCACAGCTTGACCACAGGAAGGATGTGACGTGACATGACTGTGGGGTCACAATATCCTCCCTCAACCTCACGGGCTCGAATACAGTGACTCACTACAACAAAGGCTGGTTGTGCAATTGAGCCAAGGTGTTCCTGTGGGAGAGGAGTAGGGACACTGCCTCCAGCGGGGCTCAGGAGGGTGATGAGCTAAGGGGAGTGGAGGTCATCATTACTGGAAAAGGAAGGGGTGGCGAGGAGAAGGAGGAGGAGTCGCCGGAAAGGGACTCAAGCCCGTAGAAGAGAGAGGAGCTGGCTGGCTGGGGTGTGGGTGGCAAGGTGGGAACTTTTACCACGGGCAGGTCGTCGAGTGTCTAGCTCTCCACACCCTCTACTTCACCCCCTCCACGTGCTACAACTCTTCCCCTCCCTCTCCCCAACCCCCACCCACCACACTACTCCTTGTAATTTCAGAGGGAGAGAAAAAAAATTAGTTTATGAAATCTTCCGGATCTCTCACAAGTGAAAGTCCAAGGATGAGATGAATAATCTTGACGCAACCATCAGAGTATTACTTTGTGATGGCTACCGTCCATGTACTGCTGTCTTTGTGGAAATATAATTCTTTAATAGAACGACTGAAGTCACTTTCAAACCATCATACTTTCTCATTAAGCGTGTCCAATTCGGCGTAAAGTGTGCGGTTCAGCGTGACGTGGTCGGCAGGGAGCGGATCCTGCAGCAGGCACAACAGTGTGTCTAGTGCGAGGACGCAGGCCCCACCGACGCAACGCCGAAGAACGTGACCCTCAGAGTCCTCCGTCACCAGCAGTTTAAGTCATTTCCGGAAATGCTACGGTCCCTGGAGGGCGCGTCTGTTTTTCTCCGGCCGGGTAGACGGCCTCGGGCGGCTGCTGCTCTCGTGCTACGTACTTAAAGGATGGACAAGTGACCCACAGGTCGGGGTTACTACAGTGGATGATCATTTCATAAAGCGCGGTTTAGATTTCAAGAACTACTGTGTCCAGGTCGGATATTTGGTCGACATCGTCGTTTTGGAGACGGGTTAGCTTCTCCAGTCATGGTCAGTCTATGCTAGAACAACACGACTGCACTAAACAATTTTTCTTGTATCCCTCACGAGCCAGATCACAAGCCAGGCCACCGTACGCAAGGGGGTTTGCAGCGTCGTGCTCAGGGGTGGCACCGTCCAGCTCAACCGAATTAACCTCGACCAGGATAAGGTGTACAGAGTTAGCCTCACTGCTAGCGACCTGTTCAGTGATTGGAGGGTTGGGGGGCCACGTTCTCCTTGGCCAACCATGACTTGTACTCTAGTGCGGTTATTTATATGTCCGTAAGGGTGAGTGATGAGTCTATTTCTGGATGTAGAAACGCCCACGTGTGCAGTCAGGGTGAGATAAGTCTGGCTGGTGTGGGCACGGTGCCCTGTGGCAGTGGGTCACGTGCTTGTTTGACGGTTCCTCCTCCGTCAGTCTATATAAGCTGCTAAGGAAAGTGAGCGCCATTTTGTTCTGTCCTGCGCTGACTGCTCGAGCTGAAAACTGCGGGGTCCGCTTTGACACTGCTCTTGTACCTCTTCCTGAAGCGTATACCAGCTTCGTCTCCCCTGCTATTCCTTTACATGCATGACTCGCTCTGGGAGACGGGAGTCGGCCATTCTCATCTCATGGCCTACCCACCTGAGCCATGATGCGATAATCATTGCCTAGAGGTACTGGGAGTGCTGGCCTTGGAGAGGATTTCAGCATATGTAACCTTCCTCGCCAGCGAATGCCTAAGGGATGCTGTCTTATCCGTCTGCAGTGAGGAGGTCGCGTCTCGCAGCCCCGCAGGAGGGGAAACTGAACTCCTCGTCGTTGTTGTATACCTGGATTCCACTTCTCTGACGGTGTTCACCCTGGGGAAAATAGACCAACGGTGATGGCGCGGCCCCGAGACTCCGCTACCTTGACATTCTCTGCCGTCCGCCGCTCACCCCACCAGGAGGAGGCAAGCCCACCCTATCCCTCACCAGGAGGAGGTCCACCCTCATTCCATCAGGAGGAGGCCCACCCTCGCTCCATCAGAAGGTGGACCCACCCCTACTCCACCTGGAGGATGCCCACCCTTTCCTAACGAGTTGGCCCCCAACCTCAACCCACCACTAACAGCTTTACCCAAAGGAGGAGGAGGAGGAGGAGGAAGCCCACCCCACCTCACCTCACCAGGAGGGAGGAAGACTAGCCTGACCTACCCACAAGGAGACCCACACCAAGTCCACTCCGCCTCACACAACGGGACACACATCGCCAAGGGCACACTACGGTCTAGCATCTCTACCTACGGCACCACCCCGCCACCAGACGACCGCGGGGCCACCGAAACGTCGCTTAGCCTCGTCCAGGAACTCAACCAAAGTCCGACACTTTCCAGACACCGCGCAAGTGCTCGACGTCCGTCCAAGAACTCCGCAAATGGTCGACGCCAACCAGACGAATATACACCGACTACCTACACGATCACTAAAACATATGTTAATTGATAACTATGAAATAAAACAACACCTGTGCTGATAACCCAGAAGGTAGCTAGCTCCTCAGAGCACACACACACACACACACACGACTATTTCTTTTTCATCAGCTTCTAGTTTACCGAGCAGCCTAAGCTTATCCTGAGACCAGCTGCGTCAATGAGATTACTGAGGTTAAAAGAGTCTTTGTAAGACTCGAGTGGCCACAATTGTGTGTTACAAAGTTGGTTCATTACAAGAAAGTTTTCAGTGAGGAACGATCCATGTCATGGTTACAATCATCTGATAATGCCCAAACTGTGCTAGAATGACCCCCTGAAAGATGGGGCATGTGGTATAGCCAGTGTCTCTGTAATCTAGCATGAGCACAGTGGCTCACACCGAGGAAACACACACGAGATTCCTCCTCCGTCACCAGTATTTACACACTGTGATTCGGCCCTCTGGTGGGAGGTGATGTCACTATCCCGCCCGCCAAAAGGAGCGTCCGTGCCTCGAAACCCCACCCAAGCGTGAGGCGTCATGCCGACATCTCTCAAACAGCAAACCATCAAACAATAACTGATACAATCCTGTCAAGATGGACTGCCAGGTTAGGATATTGTACCCATTACAGATACTGTGCCCGTTACAGATGCTGTACCCATGCAAGGCTAAATGAGGTTTGTTAACCTGTATATATCTTTCCGTTTTCCCTGTCTGAGTTTTCTCGCTAATTCTTTCCGACGAGCGGAATTCCCCTGACACAGCCGACGATGACGTCCAGCCATCTCGCAACGGGTGATCGCCTGGGAGAGAGAGAAAAAGAAATTAACCCTTTCGTAATCCAAACCTGCCAGCACCTCAACCTTCGGTGAGCAACATCCACGTAAAAGTCACGTCCGCCATCCTGGGCAAAAGCGAAGATTGTGAATACGACTGGAAGGGAGGGAGTGAGGCGGGCGGCAGGCGGGAGGCTTTTCTAGTTACGACACGAGCACGATGTTACGACCCTCAGGTATGATAGCCTGGCCTTTGACCTGACCCTAAACGGCTAGTTTGCCATACCTAATGGTCGTACTATCGTAGTCCCTGGGGGGGCGGGGGTTTAACGATGTTCCCAGAGGTCAGTATGGAGCGACACAAAGCAGGTCAGCCGCTTAGGCACCTGCGAGTTAGGTCCAACGACTCGCCAAACACGACAGGTCCACGCAGGTAAGGTCACCAGTCATGAAACTCAGGTTCCCAGATTGAGGTCACCCATTTGGTCAATCCGGGTCGGGTCAACAATGCTCCCCTAAGAACTAGGCCACCGCCAATCCATCATGAAAAAATAACAACACTCGAGTCGATAACCACCACCACACCCCTGAAGAGTGGGTGGGCTGGGAAACAGGTGTTCCAATAACCTCTTCGCCGACCACAGCTCACGGAGTCTTTCATGTCCATGTCACCGACCACGACAGCTCCATCAACCACGACAAGTTCGGAGTCAGGTCAAGAGCCTATCCGGCCAGTCAGGTCACCACCAGTAGACCTATCCGCCTCGCCTACAACGTAAGCAACGAGAAACAAGAATCGAGTGTCCTCAATTAATTCGCGGAAACCTGTCTGTGGGGGGGGAAAACCGACCCTGCTGCATCCAGGAGTTAGCACCATTCTTGCTGAATGTCCCGCAAACGTCTCCAGAACGGGATTCTGGAGGCGAGGGGTATTACCAGAGAGTGACCCTTGTGTGTGGGTGGAGTAAGAGTGAAGACTGGTTGGAGGGGATGGTAAGCAAGGAGCCAGATGCCGGTGGTCTGTCGACGAGCCAAGGTTAACCACTCTAACCCGCCCCGACCCCAGCCACGTCCACCACCTAACTGCTACTGTCATACTGTTAGACGCTACCACACACCGCTACCCGTTACTGTCAGAACGCTACCACACATCGCTACTCGTTACTGTCATACTGTCAGACGCTACCATACACCGCTACCCGCTACTGTCATACTGTTAGACGCTACCACACACCGCTACCCGTTAATGTCATACTCTCAGACGCTAGCTACCATACACCGCTACCCGTTACTGTCATGCTGTTAGACGCTATCACACACCGCTGCCCGTTACTACCACACTGTCCGACGCTACCATACACCGCTACTGCGATGAGTAAAAACAACAGAACGAGGAAAGGTTTTCACAACTCGAGGGGCAGAGGGCGTGGCCCATCCAGCAAGACACGGGGTATAATAAGGTACCATCAACCCCAGAAAAGGTTCATGACCAATTTCCGTTTCTATGTCACCTCCTGACACACCTTTAGTCACAGCAAGGTCCCGGCTCGCCCCATACATCCCCAGCCATTCTGAGAGGTGGTCCTGGGTGTGTATATATATATGGCATGCTGTACACAGGAACTGCATCGCCTGTCAATCAAAACACATCCAGTCAGCCCTGGCAAAAGGTTTCCGAGGCAAGTAACTTCACTGAGCCCCGAGAGGAGCTGGCTCGCCATGAGCACTGTAGAAGGCGATCTCGTAAACAAACAGGGTTGACCAATATCAAGGTACTGTACTACGAAGAGGGATTGTCGAAATTACGTAAAAAAAATCTAATCCCCCCAGCCTGCGCCATATCCTGTGGAGGGGCTAATCCCACCTGTATCTTATCGGGTTAGTGCCAGAGTCTAGTCACCTGAAACTCTCCTCCATCACCTACGAGTATCAGCCATCCCTCCCTGGTAGGTTGCGTCTTGGTCTCGGCTATCTGAACACGAACGTAAGCTCCGTCCTCCACACAGGATGACGGACGTAGGGCGAGAAAGAAAGGCTGTGACGTCAAGAGATGTGGTGGAGAACAGGTTTCCCTACGTGAGATAAAGTGAGGAGGGTGGAAGGTGGTCAGGTGGAGGCGTTTTGTGAGGCCCACCGTGCTCGCCCCCTTCCCTCACCCTCCTCCCTATACTCTGTGGCGGCAACTCTACCACATTCACTCTTACCGCACCGACCACACTAACTCTCTCATTCACTCTTATTGCACCATCACGACACCCACTGCACCAGCAGGACACTCTTCCCCCCTGCATCACCACCACACTCACTCACTCACTCTCACTCACATCACCACCACGCTCACTCTCACTCACCGCACCTAAACCACACTCATTCTCACCGCACGAACACCACTGACTCTCACTGCACCGTCACATTCACTTTCCTCATTTTCTGCACCGAAGACTCTGCCATCCAGTACACGCAGAGACTGATGACTTACACGACAATAACTTCAATCGTGGCGCTGTGTATGAGCAAAACACCCACCTCAACCCTCAATTCTAAAGTGCAAACAATCCTCTCCTCATACAAATAAACAACTCATCACTTCTTAAAAAGAGAAAACAAAAGGAAGTGGAGGTTCTCCCTCCCCTCGCTAAAGCCCATGAGCGTCCTTTGTCTCCTGAACGACGATACAAGATCCACTTCCCTCGGCCTACGTACGGCACAGGGACACTTTCTTTCCACCAACTTACAGATGATGAAGGGACCACCACATCCCTCGCCCCCTCACTAACTGCAGCACAGGGACACGTTTAATCATCCCGTTCACGAGAGGAGATTTGATCTACTTTCTTCGTGTACACAACATAGAATCCCTTCCTGTGCCCTGTGAACAATACCTGGACATTCTCCAGCATGAGGGAGCAGTTACCTGTGCCACCAGTGTCCCGCAAAGCATTTCTCACCTCTCGTACCAAAGCTACAGTTTCCCCTCCGTGTTTCTTTATGGGTCTGCCGCCAACTGCAGCGTCTGTCACCCTTCCCACAGACCGACTCGTCGCCACGGAGAGCCCCCTCTCTCCCTCTCTCCCGCAACACAAGAGTCAAACCAGCGGCCTCCACACAGAGTTCGGCGGCGCCGCTCTTGTCTCCACCATCCACCACTACTCTACCCATAGTTTCACCACAACCACTACCACCACCACCAACAGTGCCACTTTCACCGCCGTGACCACTGGCAACAGGCCACGCCCACCACCCGCTTGCTCTAACTCTACCGTCTTGCTTCACCACATTCCCGGCTGACCTTGAGCTCTTTAGGTCACAACATGGTAAGTGTTACTCCAGACTGGTCTGCGAAGGTTCGATTTTCGGCCCTACACTGGCCTCTGGCTCGCTAGGAGCGCGGTCCGGCTAGAACCTTCCTCCAGGGGAACAAAGGAGCACGTCCAGTTATGTCGGTTCCAGTTGGCCTGTTTGGAGCCAGCAGCCAAGCCACCAGCAGCGACCCGCGGTTACACGCTGCCACACTCCTCCAGTGATATCTGGCCAGAGGCTGGCTCCGTGGCCGCCCCATTCCATCTCTCTACCATGTCTACTTTTAGGTCACTTTCTTTGCTGTCTGTGGCGCCCGGGCTCCTCTCTCCCGTCCGAGATTACTCTGTGGCGTTTACGTTCTTCCTGCTGGCTCCCTGTTGTGCACAGGTTCCTCAGACGTGTCACTCAGTGGAGGACATTATCCCTTTTATATCAACCCTTCGGCCTATACTTCCTCCCCGTGTTGTGGTTTTACTGCAATGCGCCTTCCCGAGTTGGCCACCGACCACCCCATACTCCTCCACGGCGCTGATGGTCGTGGTACGGGGACCTGACACAGTCTCTCAAAACCCTTCAGGAGGCCACATATCTTTCCCTCGGTGGTGGGTGTTGCTTGCATGCAAACGTGTCACCCAAACTTTCATAATTCCTGGCGCACACAGAGGGAATCACCTTCTCCGGGCCCGGGCAACTTTCAGTACAAGTGCTGCAGGAGTCTTAGGGAACGGCCTTGTGGCGCGACAACCCCACCTACAGTAAACCTGTGGTGACGAGGTTATCTGGTTTCCTCGTCGACAAACCCACGGCGTGCCATCACACACCTCCCCAAGGAGAGCGTCGCCCTTACAGAGACGCACACCACACTAACCACAAGGTGATGACCAGTTAGTTAGTTGGGATGACTAGATTTACCAGTATAACTACGAGAGTTTCAGTCCACGAAGACAGTGAATGAAAATGTTATGGCGACGTTCTCAAAGATATTCCATGATTTTGGCTGTAATTCTGGTGTCATGCAGGAGCCCTTGCATCACAGTCTACGTATGTAAATGTAGAAAAAAATATAATTTAAATCCTGAAAATGCAAATCCCCACTTTTACATTTTCTATAACATTTCCCCCACTTGGTTACCGAGTCATACTCTTAAAAAAAAATGTATCTCTCTTACTGCACGTCAGTGTGTGTGTGTGTGTGTGTCAGGCAACACTTGACCTCTTCCCTCCCAGCCAATAATCACAAAGTATGTGGGTTAACTTGGCTCCGTGGATTCTGCGAGTGAACCTACCAGACACAGAGGTCTCTGGCCATATCAACCACACCCTTCCAGTTCCCTTTGGTTCTTCGTCTCCAGTGTTCACTCGCTTTCTCCCTTGCCTTTATTCTTCCTTAAAAAAATCTTGTAAATACAGGCGGCCGTACGTGAAACGTTCACTGATACAGGCAAACCGTCCTTACCACGGCAATCACCACGGCAATCAACCAGATAAATACAGACTGTTCATGGTTGTGTGAAGCTTTCTCCTTGGGCCGCGGCTGCCCCCCAGGATCTCACGACTAACTACCACAGTTCCTGGTCCACATCATCACTATCAGCCAGTAGGGAAGATACCATCAGTTCGTGGGAACTTAAGATAACACATTCACAAGGAATGTCCCAGGGTGGTCGGCCACTGCTACACACAAGGCAACCATAAAGAAAAAAAAAACACAGTATCATCATCAATAATAAGATTCCGTGAGGAAATCACGACACGCGGCTGACTTCAGCAACTTGTGAGGGGCAGCACCTACCTCACAAGTTCCACACCTCACACTTCACTTCTCATTTCTCAAGACATGCCATCACTGCCGGGAGTAGAAACATGAACAACTGACAATAACTCTTTCATTCTCAGACCATTCTTCAGTTGATAACAGTAAAGATACTAACGGGAGTCCCTCTTCTACCTCCCGCTGCCCCGTTCAACAGGACGGCTGATGGAAAAACTGACCGGGAACGTTTCCCTACCTAAGCAACGTTCGCCTGAGGGCGGCAGCGTAACCAGACCAACCTGTGGCAATGCGTGAGGCGGGTGACAGGTAGCGAGAGTGACGCGAGACACACCCTCGCACCTCGGGGGTCTCACCTGTACCACTCCCTCAGCCACACGGTGACACGCCTCCACCCCCTCACGAAACGCAGGGACGAAACATTTCACGCGAATACATTCGTAGCGACACGTCCAGAATCATATAAGACGTTTCCACGGAGTCTCTGACTACCCTGCTGGGTACAGTACCAAACAAGAGCAGTACGAGAAACACCGACGTGTGTTTCGTCTTTCATACGGACTGGTGTTTCGCCCGAGCGCCCTACCAACGGTAGGAGGCAGCGCGAGTAGGAGGTGTGTGTGAGAAGCTCATTACCTGAGAGTTGGGGGTCTCGGCGTCGACGAGAGGAGGGGAGCGGTGCGGCGTGCAGGGCGTCGCGGGCCAGTGTGTGCACCAGCCGGAGGTTCGACAATAAGAGCAGCCCCCACCGGGGACACCAACCGGCCGCCCTCCCTTACCCACAAGGTTACTTCCCGTATCTCACACTACCCCACCTCACCCCTCCTCCTCC
>JAUUDW010003171.1:0-10382 GCA_032361385.1 Panulirus guttatus
CTCCATCCTTCCACCTCCAATGGATCTTTCTTTGTCTGTTTCCTGGCACTACCTCACTAACGCAGGAAACAGCAATCAAGTATGATAAATAGAATAAATATATATACGAGAAAGGGAACCAGTCCCATGACATGACTGCTTCTTGTGACCCTCCAGTTGTTACCTCCAACCATTCCTATCCACTGAAATACAATCCCATCAATGCCATGTAACTTGATTTTTTCTAGTAACTTCTGTTGCCGAACCTTATCGAATGCCTATGTAGAATCTAAATAGATGACACCAACTGCTTTACTTTCGTCATAAATTTTTATTTTATATCATTAAAGAAATCAAGAATAAGCACTTTCACTGAAAACCATGTTGAGAATCGTTTATTAAATGGGGCTCCTCTAAAAGGTTTACAATTGTCTCAAATGATGGTTTCCATAAGTTTTCCGGCGACAGATGTTAAGCTAATTGGACGATAATTTCTGGGCAGTGACTTGCTACCTTTTTTAGATAATGGTCTTACATTGGCAAACTGTCATTCATCTGGAACTTTTCATGTAGCAAGTGATTTGTTGAAAAGGGCAGTCAAGGGCTTAACTGTCTCATTTTTTGCCTCTTTCATTGTCCTAGAATTAAAGCGATAAGGGACTGCCATTTTATTTATTTTTCATTTGTTTATTGCTGATATTATGTCTTCAGCTTTTGAGTCAATTTGTTGAAGAAGGTTCTCCCCTCTTATCAGTGAAACTGGATTTGGGACATAGGTTGTGTCTTTGATCATAAGTGTATATGTAAAAAAGTAATTTAAGATCTTTTCCCATGGCTGGATTGTCTTGAACCAAATCACTGTTTTCCATGATTAATGGAACAGTTGAGTAGGTAATGACTTTCAAGTTCCTGACATAACTGTAAAATGCCTTAGGGTTTCTTTTGCTATTTTCAGCAAAGATGCTTCATATTGGTATTTACTTTGTCGTATAACTCTCTTACTCTATTTATTCAGATCTACATAACTTACTATCTCATGTTGGTTATTGGTTTCTTTGAGTTTCTCATGAATTACTTTCTTAAACAGAAAGCTCTATTTTATTTGAACATTCCACGACCTTGGTTTCATTTTAGAAATAGACCATCTACTTCGCATTGGCATGAATCTTTCCTCTACTGCTTTGAAGGTCTTACCAAGGTCTTTTTCGTTGACCATATCATCCCAGGTTTGCCTGTTAAGATCAATGCAAAGATCATTAAAATTTTTATGTTTAGAATTGGTTATTTTTTTAAGAATGTCACCTTAACCAACATTACATGCTGTGTTGAAAATGGCTGCAAAAGTAAGTAGTAGATGATCACTTGTCCCAAATTTTTCTCCAACATCAACATTATTAACAAGATCCTTCCTCATTTGTAGGCAGAAGTAAATCTAATTTATTAGTGTCGCAATTAGGTTTCTTTAATTAGATTACAGCACTGTCAAGTAAATTGTGGTAGAGCCAACACCCGGAGCTACTAGACAGATACTGGAATGTTAAAATCTCTGACTTTGAAAGAATCTTGTTCATTACAAATTTCAGCCAACTGAACATAAAATCTCTTGTCTACCTCTGCCTTCTATGCGGGGGGCCAAGAGACTAGTCCTACTGTTATTTCTTATATTGTTAATCTTTAATATCCACAACAATGAAGTCAACATTGTCATCAGCTACAACAGCTCTTACTATGGGATTTAAATGAAATTTAACAAAGAGCAAGACACCGTCACCTACTTTGTTTTCTTTATCCCTATTAAACAGGGTGTGTCAGAGATTGATTGGTAAGAGCAGTAGGGTGAAATAGATTTTCACTTTATCTACAAACTTTTAGCTATTTTGTTTCCAGCATTGTTCTGCTAGCTCATCTGAATGCAACTTCAGCAAATTTTGATCACATGCACTGTCTTGTATATTTTGGCTGCTTGCAACATACTGTTTTTGGGTTTTGTCACACCCAACCTACTCTAGCTATTTTCTCTTATATTTTTCTAAATATGTTGATGTTTATTAATTCATGTGTAAAGTAAAGACCATCCTTTGAGAAGTGTGTAGAAAGATATATGAAACTATGATCAACTGCATCATTTTTTATTCTTTAAACCTTCATTGTATGAGCCAAAATATGGAGCTGAGAGTAAACATGACCACTCTGTTTACTTACTGATTTGCTTACTGTAGACAGTTATATTCTTACTCTTTGTAGACAAAACAATAGGAAATTTAGATGCTGCTTTCAGTTAATGTGAATATTCATCATTTCATATATGGAAGATAAAAGATCTGTGAATGGCTAACTGTTAGAAAAGTCAATTGTGGTGCTGTTAGAGCATGTAATGCTATTGATTTTAGGTTTATATGATTTTTGGTAGAAAAGTCAGATGTTTGACCAAGAAGTATCCTCAGCATGTATATATGTACCCTTGAAAAAATTTTTGATTCAAATTTTTTTCTTTAGTATTTTTCATATTGTATATAGATTGCAACTGTATCCTCATTTTGCACATCTGTGCTTATAAAAGATTTTTAGCTTTTTATATTGTATTTAGATTGCATGAATGATGTCTCCATTAATATCAGAATCATTTTAAGTTTAATTTTACTTTGAGAAATATGTTTTATATCATAAATTGCTTCACACATAGCATAGAAATATGTCTTAGTTTTGTACCCTTAGTTAATTTTCTTTTATTCATATCTCCATTTTGTAGGTGTAAACATCTGGAAAATGAAGCTTTTGGCAGCTGTGAGCATCGTAAAGAAAAACAAATTGTGGAATATGAACAAAATGGCATTCAGAATAGCAATTCACTTGAATGTATTCAGAACACATGTGAAGCAAATGAACTCGGAAAGATAAGGAATGAAACTGACCCCTTATCCCTGAATGGTGGAAAAGAATGGTGTAACTTTGAATCTCAGGTTGACAGAATATTCACATATAGAATGGAAACCCAAAGTTGTCATAACTTGCCAAACATTCCCACATCAGTGTGTGATGTATCCTTTGATGAACAAGGTATCCTACTAACAAGTACTCAGGTTAAAGATGAGAATCCTGGGAATCCTCTGTTTCTGAAAACTGCTTGTCTTGCTGTTGATCCTGAGCAAAATGGCAGTTTCATTGGTTGTTTGAGAACAGATCCTGTGGTAAATGTAAATTCTGTTGATTCACTGTGTATGGAAAATGCTAAAAAATCACCCCATAAACAGAAACAAAGGTTACTTGGTAGTGAAATTCAAACTAAAGTTGGTTGGGAAGAAATAAGTTCAGGAAACATTTTTCAAAACACTAGACTACATGCTGCTGAAAATAAAAGAAATGAAACATGCAAGGAGACAGAAGCAGCAGCAGAAAATACTCGCTGTAGTAGGATAGTTTTGCCCCAACAACAGGAATCTGAAATACATGATGCACCTAACATGGTACAGTATAATCCTAAAGTTACTCAGAGGCTCTCATTTGAATCAGAGAATTTTTTCAATACAGTTGATAAGTGGGATGAACCAGAATTATTTAACAATTCTAAGCCACAGAAGCAGGATAGAAATAGTGAAAACAAAATTGTGTCCATTAGTACAAAAACTAAAAGGCATTTACAGAGGAAAGAAAGAAAGCCAATGACATTGATATCCAGTTGTCCAACTTCCCCAAATCAGGAACAGCAGAACAGGGACCTAGATATGAATGTAGAAGAAGATAATTATGATCCTCAGTCTCAGTATTCCTGTAGCTTTAATGGTAACTTAAAAAGCCAGTGTACTGCAAATACTTTCTCAGGTATAGATCATGACACAGCCAACCAGATTAATCATGATGAAGTAAAATGCTCAGTTGTATCTGGTGGAACAAAGTTGCTCCACACATATGGATCAGATGTAAGTAATGGTGCTAACTGTTGTGGCAGTGAAGATTTGCTCCAAGAAAGCAACATGAAGAATTTAAGTCATCAGGATAATGATTTTCTTGAGGACATTTGTGGTAATAAGACAAGTGCTTCTAATTCTGGAATGTCAAGGGAATTAACAGAAAATTCTCATGATTTGAGACTGAATCATCATAGGTTAGTTTTATCTGGAAGTTCAAGTAAAGAAGCAGAAAGCTCCATACACTGTGGACAAAGGCAGTGTAGGTCTAGTGGATACCTAGCAGAGAACTCACAAGGGCAAGGGAGCAGTCCTTCTCCTGAAAGTGTAGAGAAGGTTAGGGATGACAGTTTTTACTTCCAGTATACACCTTTACCTTCAAATTTAGTTCCTAGTGCCTGCGTACCTTTTAGGCATGAATCTTTCATGTACAATAACACGGTTGTTGAAGAAACTCTTTCTCAGTTGAGTATGAAATATAAAGATGATGGTATTCACATAATTCCAGAAGCCCAAAGTCAGGTTACAAAAGATGAGAGAAACCTGTTACACATGGAGACTGTAGCTGGAGGTTTGTCAAAAGTTACCATTTCAAACTACCAAAAAGCCAGTGAGCAAAGCAAAAGGAATGTTGAAAATAGTGAGATAAAATATTCGACCTCTGAAAAGAAAATCATAGGCATTCCAATGAAGGATGCTGTAGCAGACACACAGGAAAGTGTAACTAGCTTGACATTTTCCTTAACTCCAGGACAGAAAGTACCTCAGTATGATATACAAAATGCCCAAGAATTTTATTCATCAATGGATCTTGGCAGTAAAATAAACACTGATGGATTTTGTTCGAGTGAGGAAGAATTATGTCAAGATGATAAGTCACATTTTATGAAAGACAGTCAAAGTGGGTCTTTGATTTACAGACATCCTGTAGTGTCAGCTTGTGCATCTTTTGCCTCAGAACATCACTCTAATGATCTGCAGCACCATCTGCCAGTCACTCCTCCTAGGCAAGTGTCAAAAATGTTCAGTGATGGTGATACAGATAAAGTGAACTCTTCAAAGAGCACTGTGAAAAGAATTATTCACTCATTAGGTTCCAGCATGTCATCAGCCAATAAAGTTTCAAAAGATGAAGGAAGTGACAGTGAATGCTGTAGAGGACCCACTCAAGACAATTTTAGTACTACACCAAAAAGACAGGTGATACATCAGAGTATGCCATTTGGTAGTTTGTCACTTGGAAATATTGTGCCGAGGAGTGAAGGTGAAAGTGACTTAGAATTGTCCTCTGATGATTTATATAAGTCTTTGCCGGCATTGCATGAATCATTTCAGTCACCCACTCTGTTACAGCCTTCTGTTACAGAGGAAGATCATGTGAAAAAGGAAAATGTTTTAGAGTTAACTCCCTTGTCTGCCATGCATTTAAACGGCAAAGAAGAGCTGGAACTTTTATCCCAACCATCTAATGAGGGTGATGCAAATTGTCAGGAATCATTAAGTACAAGCCTTCTTGGTGTTACTTCTGATAAAATTGTGGTTAAAACAGATGAAGTAATTCCTTGTGAAACAAAAACTGCAGATCAAGATAAAGTAAAGAGCAAACCATGGATGGTGTGTATACCATACAGAGTTGAAATTGCAAGTTGTACTCAGGACACCCTTTACAAGATTGTAAATGATACTGCAACTAACAAACTCAATATATATGATCATTGTCATCAGGATGAAACTAGAGAAGATTTAGACATCCCTTTGAAAATAGAAAATGACCAGGAAAAAGTTGATAGTGCTCAGATTGAGGTTGAAATTTTAGAAAATGATGCTGAAAATGAAATGATTTCTGATGATCATTGTCATCAGGATAAAACTGAAGAAGATTTAAGCAGTCTTTTGAAAATAAGAAATGATCAGGAAAAAGTTAATAGTGTTCAGGTTGAGGATGAAATTTTTAAAAATAATGCTGAAAATGAAAGAATTTCTTATGATTGTATATATGTAACTGCAAGTGATTGTGAAGACAAAAATGATTTTGACTATAAATCTTTTGAGAAAGAAGGTCCCATAATCAACACAATACAGACTGAGGAACAGTGTTGCAAACTTGAAACAGTAGCAGAAGCCAGATCAGAGAAGAGTACAAGGAGAAAGAAAGCTGTGAGAAGAGAAAGAAAGAGAAATTTAATAGATGAATTTACAAACAGTGTAAATCTTGATAATACAGTGATGAGAAAACATGTGAAGTGCTCTGAAAATGATGAGGATATAGTCGACTATTTTCCTGATAAGGATAAAAGAACTTGTAATGATACTAACTGTAAAGCTGAAGGTAATTTAGAACATAAATCTACTGAAGAAGAAAGTGACACATTGAATAAAGAGCAAAAAGTTGTTTCATGTAGAAAGCAGGATGCAGTGCCAGTGGAAGGTGAAGCTAATAATAAGGCAAAGAAAAGAAAGTTTTCAGAGAAAGCAACTACCACAAGGACTGTAGATGAATTAGCAAACTGTTTGAGTGAGGATTGCAGGATAAATGAGCATCAGAGGTACTCTAGAAGGAAGCATTCAGTGAAAAATAACACAAAGAAAAATCACAAAACAATTGATTTTTGGCTGAAATTTATTTATGATCTCCCCATCCCTGATATTAAAGAGAATGATGACACAAACATTTTAGACAAGAGTCTGAAAGAAACTGAAAAATATAAGGAAATGGATAAATATAATGTTAATACACGTAATGTAGAGGCAAGTGCAGAGAAATGCAATCGGAGATATGGAAAACAGAAAAAGAAATTTGAACTGTCTTGTGTTGAAGGTTTACCACTTCCTGACATCTTGATTAATGATGATGTGAATAAAGCAAAACTAAATCCTTCTGATGAATCAGAAAAGTTTTTGAAATTATTGGAAAACAACACATTAGAAAAGTTTCAGGTTCAAAATGAGCAAATAAAAGTCTCTCAGTGTCCACCTAGTCAAGAAAACAAAACTAACATTCAGTTAGTAGTGAAATGTCATGAAAAAAAGTACCTTTCAGAAGATAGTTTAATGCCAAGACAGAAATTTAGGGAGATACAGAAAACAAACATAGAGGAGAGGGCCCAGGAAAGGAATGATGGGTATAATTTTGTTGAGGGTGGCGGCAAAATGGTTGATGAACCAGTGACCACAAGCGGAAAGAGTAAAGGAAAACAGGAGCTTCACTGGTTACCCAGTGAAGTTAGTAGAATAAAACTTGATAATCAAGAGGATGTGGAATGTGGTTTCATGTCAGGGCAAAAAGTTCAAAAAAAGGATAGAAATATGAAAGTAGCTTATGAACTATGCCAGCCAACTGAGGTTGGAAACAAACAGAAGAAAAAGGAAAAGAGATTGCCACGAACTGACATTGACAATTATAAGGTGCAGTCATATGCTGAAGTATGTGAAAGTTATAGTGCAGATACAGAGGATAATAGTTCATTTTTAAAGAAGAAACACAAAAAGAGGAAAGTAGATCATTCAGATGAGAATAAAAGTAAATTGATTAACATCAAATCATTTGAATTTGATAGGGAGTCATTTAGTAAAGCTAAAGTTTCTGAAATAGAATTACTACACCCACATAATAAAACTGCATTTTTAGGGCCAGAATTAGAAAATACTTTGGAATTGAATTTAATGCAAAGAAATAAATCGGAAAAGAAGCAGAAAATCAGTGTAGTGGGGCAAGCCATGGAAACAGATGGCCATTCAATATTAACTACAGAGCTTTGCAGACCAGTTGATATGCAAGATACTAAACAGAGACTTAAGAAGGGAAAAAAGAGAAGATTAATTGATAGAGAAAGTTATGAGTCTAGAAATAATGCTGTGGTTGATGGGATATTTTTAGAGGGAAACATCAAGGCAAGAGATAATTTAGATGTTGAGAATCAGAAAGTTAGTGGTACTGAAGCTGACCCGACTCAAACAAATTCTGAAACCAACGTAAATTATGACTATTTGAAAAATATTGTAAATGTTTGCTTGCATTTAGGTAAGACCAAGAAGAAAAAGGAAAAGGAACATACAAAGAGAGATAAAAAATCTCGTAGATCAGTAGATATGCAGGATTTAAGAAAAAAGCAGAAAGATAAAAACAAAGCACATTTATCTATTAGTGAGAGTTGTGTAACCTCACCAGATGTTAATGGGGTTGAATTGAATGAGTATACTAATGATTCTGTGGATGGCAGGGTTCTCTCGGAGAGGAAAATCAAAAGAGGAAAAAATTATTCAAATGAAGTTGAGAAGTGGGAGACAAGTAGTATATTAAGTAAGTTGACCCGCCCTGATTGTGAAGAACTATACTTAAGTAATACCAGTAGTTTTAGTAAAGATGGTATGGATAAAAGCTCCTTTTCAAAGAAGAAAATCAAGAAAAAAAATAGAAAAGGATATACAAAGGCAATTGAAAAACTTTGGAAGTCACAGGATATGAAAAAACTAGGAAGCACATGTGAGAAGAGAAAAAAGATTAGTTGGTGGGCTGACATTGATAATAGTTTAATGCAGCCAGATCTTAAGAAAGTTGATTTAACTAAGTACAGGAAGCACTGTGTGGCTGGTAGTGTACTTTCTGAGAAAGAAATCTTGTTACAGGAAAATATTTCAGAAGCTGAGAAGCAGGAAATCAGTGGTGCCTTAGTTAAACTGACACAGCCATATAATGAGGAAGCCATAAATGAGGTTTATTTGAAAAGTGATGTAAACAGTAGTTTGCTTTCCAACAGGAAACTTAGGAAGGAATTTAGAAAGAATCTTTTTGTTGAAACTGAAATGCCTCATGGGTTGTTTGCTGTGCAAGGATCAGTGAACAAATGCAATAAAAGAAAAAAGAGAAAGCAGTCATCTATCAATGAAAGTTACTCATCTCAGTCTTATAGTGAAGAACTTGATATGATTGAATGTAGGAAGAATACCACAGATGTTAGTGTAGTTTCTGAAGAAAAAACTAAGATATGTGAAAATGACTTGGCTGAGTTAGATGTTGAGGAAGCCGAAATAGTTGATTTTTATAAAAAAAATAGTGTACATTCCAATTTGCTTTCAGACAAAATAGTCAAGAAAAAAAACAAGGGTTATAAAGATAAAAGTAAAGATTACGTCTGTCAGATCCAGGATGCAGTATGTAATGTTAGTGACAAGCAGATCAATTTATGAGTTGCTGTTTGTAAGAGTGATCTGACAAATCGTGAAAATTGTTTTGTACAGGTGGAATATTGTAGAAAAAATGAGTTATGACATTAATAACTTGGTTAAAGAAAGAAAAAAACACTTCTCATCCACATCAACAGTTGCAGGATAAACTTTACAGTGATAAAACAATTAACTGTAGTGATAATTCCTTTACAGGTAATGCTGAAGGAAATACTGTATATAGGTTTAAGAAAGAAAAATGGAGGAAGCCTCCTCATAAGAATATCTCTGTTAAAAGGGGCAGTAAAAGCCCAGGTAATGTAGCTGAATTATCACATGGAAAAGGCAAGTATATACAGTCCAGTAAGGTTCACTCACCTCTGAAAAACTACTCAAAAGTGCAACAGTCAGAATCAGGTAATGATCAGTGCTATGAATGTGGTTTGAGTCATAGTCATTCAGAAATGGTGGAAGTATCTTCAGAAACATTCCATCATTGTAAAGGTAATATAGTAGGTAAAAAGGTTGCAACGCTTGAATTTCTTCAAACACAAAATGTTAAGAGGGTTCTAAAAAGCATAAAAGACTCAAAGAGAAGTGGAGTCACCCCTCCCCACCATGGCAGAAATATCAAAGGCATGCAGGAAGTTCTCATAAACTTTTCAACCCCAGTAATGAGGAGCTTCTTTGATTGAGAATTTCATTAGGATTTTTTTTTTTATAATTTCTTTTTATTCATAAGTTTGTTATTTTACACTCTTTGTCTCCCTATATGGTGTGAATAAAGCACAGAAAAGAAACCTAATTGGTAGTTGTAGGCATTCTTCCATTCCTGAATCTAAGAGGACCTGTGATAAATGATTTTCTGCAGATGGGTTTCCTATCTTCAAAATTTAACCTTTATGTCCAAAAATAATTGTACTTTGATATAGGTTACTGATAACACCATGTACCATTTCTATTAAAGTATGTCCTGTATATCTATGGCCTTCCGTTTTCTATCTTACATCATGCTATGTAAACACCAATGATGCCCTGGGCCTGAACAAGAGCGGTCAGATCGCTTGCCCACTCTGTATATCTCTTCAATATAGCCTTATCAGTGAAGTGCTGGTTTCACTTGAACCTACGAACCCTCTATAGAGACACCACACCTACATCTGCGACTCTGTCATCAAACACATTCACGAATCCTTCAAGATAATCACTCCATCTCCTCCTCACTCCATCACTCCCTGTTATCACTTCCCCCCCTGCCCCCTTCACCGATGTTTCCATTTGTTCTCTTGTCTTACGCACATTATTTACCTCCTTCCAAAACATCTTTTTATTCTC
>JAUUDW010003182.1:0-10381 GCA_032361385.1 Panulirus guttatus
CTGGGAAGTCACTAATGTTTTTTAACTACTCTGGAACGACTTTCCCGCTTCGCCTGCACGAGTTTATCTCACGAGAGGACGCGGGAGAGAAAGACAAAGAGACCAAGGAACAGAAGTACACTCTCGTAACCTCAAATGGTTCGCCATTTGACAGGCGTGTACAAGAAGAATAAGATTAATGATATGGGGCGAAGTGGAAGGGATTCTGTATTTCGACGAGGAAAATTCAAATCCTCATAAATCTTTTCGACAGGAATTAATAGCGGGGGCGAAAGACTGCCAGATAATTGAGAATACCAGGTAGGAATGTAAGTAGAGAAGGACTTCTACAGTAGTTAGTTGTCAGGGACATTGATTTATTCTTTAACTTACTAGATACTCTCAGCACATGCACACAGTAAATATAGCAGGTTGAGATAGTCTGCAGACTTTGAATACGCAACAAAGGAGGCTGTAAACGTACTTTCTGGATACCAAAGTGAAGGAGGGGGTCGACTGAGACTCAGATCATCATACCCTCTACAAATATACTGCTCAGAGAACCATCACGTTAACCATTTATGGCAGACGAATCTGCCCTTCCAATTCTATATTTGGGAGTTCTGTTTCTATACCTGTTTAACACATACCCAAGCACTGCAAGGGATATCGCTATCATACATAAGTTTCCTCATAACGTCTCTTATTTTTTCTATATATTTCCCATATATGTGTGACGTAGAGAGATCATATATTTGTGGACTGAATGCCAGAAGCCCGCATGTGGGTGAGACAGAAGGAAAAGATAGTTAACCTGGACCAAATGAGTGGAAGTTGACAGCCACTGAAGCGCTGGCTCAGTGCAACGAGAGAGACATGCAGACTTTAATGCACTTAGACGGAGAGAGGAACTGATAGCAATCTGAAAAGTTAAGTACTTGACAAAACGTGAAATATTTTTATCAAACTTGTTCTTGATAACGTAGATGTTATATACTGAATTTACATGGGGGTGATTTCTGCCTCGCAAAGACAGACTAACCTTCTTTAACGTGACAGTACCAAGTTGTAATGAAATGTCTTACATAACACCTCCGGTGCTGTCGGAAACAAACACCAACCACAAAAAACAATTTATGGAAAACGGTGAGGTTATAGATATAGATTTCTGGAAGAAACGAGCAATTTCTATGAAGCAAATCACCCCACAAGGGAATCGGTTTGTGTTTTTAAGAGTGTGTGTGTGTGTGTGTGTGTGTGTGTGTGTGTGTGTGTGTGTGTGTGTGTGGTCCGTTTGTTGTCGTAAGGTCTCTGCATGACGCGGGCGGTTATCCTCTGACAACCTGTTCCCATTTTCTTCTTCTGTGGTCCTCGCCTCTAGAACGAGAATCTGTCGATTAATCATCCACTGTGGGTGGAGAAGAATATTCAAAAGCTTTTGTCTGAAAACCCCTGTAAATTATTCTTTGGTTAGTGACGTAGTCGTAAGTTCAATGGACAGGGACATATGCAACTTAAGCTAATGACTTGCGAGACTTGGCAATCTCTGGTTCCTAAGACAAGATTCCTAAGCCAAGGGGATCTCTCACGAATGGGTGTCAGTCTGGCGTGTTTTCGTCTAAGATGAGAACGAATTCCACGAAGCATGTTAGTTAGTTGAGAGGCGAGTGTCTTTTTCCTCCATCGAACTTGAGTTCAGTCTTGGGCTAACATCTCCCAGCGAAGTTATAACGATTTTCCCCTTCCACGGAGCAAAGCCTCTTTTCCTCCACGATTTTGAATAACCTACTCATTGGCACAAACAAGAATGAATGAAGCAAAGGAAACGATATTTTCTTTTTTCTCAGTAAATTAAAACAGTGATACTAATTACCCCTTTACTGTACAGCCACATAAAGGAAGCAGCTGCTGAAGAATCGCCGGAGGTCAGTCAGCGGTGGTTTTTGTGTGTGTGTGTATGTAAGGGGGAATGGGCCTAAGGCTCGGCCAACTTCGGGTGCTAGGCTCCCGCCTGCGTCCTCCTGCTTTGGCTCTTCTCGTCCTCGTCTCTTCGCTCATCTCGGCTCGCCAGTCGCCTTCAGGTAAGGCAGTCTACATATTTTCCTAAAGGCTTAGTAAGACTCCGGGTGTTGTCTTAAGGATGTGTGGCTGTCGAGGCTCATATTATGAATGGTGCACTGAAATATGAAGTTAAGGTTGCCAAACAATATGTCACAAAGGATCTGTTCTCATAGATCAGTCTGTATCACGGCCCAAGGCAGTATCTTTGTCTCTGTACTAAGCATACATTACTAGCAGATTCAGGCCTTCCGGACCCTAGTCTGTTCGCTTACGCAGTGAGGACGATTGCGTAGTAGAATCACTCACTCCCAGTCATTCTTCCTCTTCATACCTTCCACATTCCCGGTACAATCTTCCCGCTCAGCACAAACGTATTTGCCGCGAAAATATATATCACCCCAGCAGCAGCTGACGAAATCTATCTGCCAAGAAAATGGATGAATTATTGGCAACTAGTATGTAGTTAGCCGTCGTCTATCAGGTAATTCCCTCGGCGTGTCTACGGACGCTGGCTCTCCATAATCTATAATAGAGTACAATAATTTCCCGAAAATGTATCACCTCAGCAGCCAATAAATTTCTATCCTCGCAAGGATATGGATGAAAGGGGGTGGGTGGGTTAGTCATCGTGCATCTGGCAAGTTCCTCGGCGTTTCAACAGACAGTACAGTATAGGGCTACAGACCGCCTCTTTTGTGGTAAAGAAGAGTTAGCAGTACATAATGTAACGCTATCACATTCATGGTTGGGTGAGGTGCAGGCATGTCTGACCACAGACTGAAGCTGTTATGAAAAGCTATTCGTCTCCATGTAATATTTTTGTAATGTGACAATACGCTAGGTATTGACGCCTCAACGGAACTCCAGTCAAAAGCGTAAAGGCTTTCTTTCGAGTTAATGTAGTCGTGGGAGTGACCTCCTCCATTTTTTTCATACCTGCATCGTGTACTCGTTGTTAAATAAAGATGACTTTTTTTTAGGCGTCACCCCACAATAATATATGTGACTAATCTGTATGCCTGTGCTCAACAGCATTCTTGCCGATATTATATCATGGTAATTCTTGTAAAGTATTGTTATGTAATCATACGTGTTATGTTTTGAAAGAGCTTTAAGGTTAGAATTAATGTTATGTTTCCCACAGAGTGACTGTGTCTCTAGACTAAGAGACTTTTTTATATGAACATAATGTAACTTTAATTTTAAATTCTTCGAGCAATAATTACGTTACATAGATAAAACCTTGGCATTCTTCAGCTATTTCTGGTTAAATAACAATATTGAAAGTCATGGACAGGAAAATGTACTTTATCTGAGATGATATAGTAATGTATTTAACACTTGTAAAGATTATTATGTATAATACTGACTTAAGAATTAGAAAATCTTACGGAACACTACGCAGGACTAAGCCAGTTCACAACGGATAAGCTGTCGTAAAATGACTGCCAACCAAATCCCTCCTCATGCGTTATCAATTAGGTATCAAAGAGCTTATCAAGAATTCACGTACATTTGTTTAAACGAATTTCTGACTTTGAAGGAGAGCGTTTTAAGTCCGCGCCATAAAACTTTATTCAGTTATTTATATATTATTTCCTGACTTATCTAATAACGAATGGCGAATGCAAAACACCATTACTGAGTTTCTGTAACGAAAAAAAATATGGTGCAAACACATGCAATCAAATATCATTGAGGATATTTTGCATTTCGTACGTATTTATTGTGTCGATGAATTTAACAACATATATGAAATAATGGTCGAGTATTCCGTAGAGTTTATCTTGTTGCGTGTTGGGTAAGCTGTAAACAATCTGGTAGTCTGGTCAAGTCTTTTTCAAATATTTACAGCAGCTTAGTTGATTTACTGCAATGTAAAGGCAGTGTAGTAACTCATATTATTAAATTATGATATGAAAGCAATGTTTTATCATTGGTTAATGCATGAAATACCTGTTTCTCCTTTCGGAAGCTTTACTTATAGTATGAACTAAAAACGCTAAATATCCAATAAAATTCACTTCCTGAATCAGTTATGAATATCAATGTTATTCAGCTAAAGGAAACATAACGGAAAATTTTTCAAGATTACAAATTGCACCATGGAATATACAACGTATTAAAGAACATTAACGCTACAAGAATAACGAAGTTCAGTGTTGTCACATAGGCTTACTTGTGGCCACAATACTGGTCAGTACTGTCCTTTTGTACATGCGTTCTGTGAGGTCCGCGCTCTGTTATACCACTACGTCATCCATGATTTACCCCGATATCAATCATAGCTTCTTTTTTCTTCGCTCTGTGCTATAGTGACAGCGGTGGCTGTCCTGGATACCGTCTGGCAAAGATACGGTGTTTACGTCGTAATAGTGTCCTTTCCTAACAATAACACAGTTGTGAGATTTATATATGTGATTGTCACACTCTTACTCATGATTAATCGTATTTTCTCAATAATGCGATTTGAAGGATATTTCTTTTCTCCTAATACCCTCTTACATATTAAACTTTCTTCTTTTTTTTGGCATAATTTGTAATATATATTCTATTATGAGAAGACATATATAACTCATTTTACGAGTATCTAAACTTTTCTAGCTTGAGTTTATGGTATTCTTGTTCCTCTGGAGAGATGTGATTTTTTTTTGATCTGTTCGTTGAACCGAATATCTCTTTTAGTAATGATCTCCGAACATCGTGATCTTTTGAGATTTTCAATTTTCTCTCCTGGTCTAAAGATGTTACTTGTGGGTTGGATTAAGATTTGCTACTGTTAGAGATGTGATATTATTTCCTAGAGAGATTCACTTGGCCTTTTCATAATGTTATCTCTCGTTGTGTTGGCGGTGAACAGTGTTGCTGCTGTATGAGGACTGTGCTGGCGTAGGAAGCGTGGCGACGGCTCTCGCCCCCAACAGCAGTAGCAGGAACACCTTGCTCCTGGCCCTCCCTTGCGGCGCCACCTCCCTCCCCGCCTCACAGGTACCCGACGCCGAGTCTTCGGACTTCCCTCCAGTCGTTGTCGTCATGGCAACGTGTGACGTCATCAGCGTTGTGGCCTCTGCAATGGCGAGCAAAAGTAAGGGGAAGGAGGAGGAGGAGGAGGAGGAGGACCAGCTTTTTGCCACCGCCTCACTCATCCCAGTTCCCACCCTAAGCACCAGCTGCCCTCAGTGGGCGGCAGGCTGGCCTTGCGCCCCAGCGATGGATCCTGTCAAGAGGCTCTTGGATCTCACAGTCTCCTGGATGACGTACCACTCTTGGTCGAAGGCGACGGTCCTGTACGACCAGTCGCTAGACATCAAGGCCAACATCAACCTGGGTAAGTCCTGGTCTTGTGTATGTATGTCGAAGGCATCCTTGGTGTCTCTTGAAATGATTGTGACTATTTAATCACTGACGATTGCGTGAAGGCTTAGGGTAGGGACAGGAGTGAGGTAAGTAATAGCAGGACATTCATAATGTTACAACGACGGATATTGATCTGGCAAGAGACGTTCCGCGTTTTGCCTCATAGATTACAGCACAAATGAACGATTACGGATTCAAGAATGCATTTTTCACAGCAAAGAATACGTCGGAGAGGGAAAAGAACGAACAGGAAAGAATCAATGAGTGTCCAGTGTCTTAAAGGAAATTTGGACATAGAAAAGAAAGTGAAAAAATGATGAGAGAAGCATTCAGTGAAATGTAATGATCATGTACTATTTGCTACAACCACAGCAGTTTATTTTCTTTCAGTGAAAAGATTCTTGGCCATTAGCGTCCGCTTGGGGACACGACTCTCATTCAGGAAGATTCCTCAACTAGAGACGACTCTCGGAGCCTCCATAAGTCCGCTGGAGACGTTGCTGGAGTTGGTGCTGGACCCGTGGGAGAACGAGGAGGCTCGCCATGTGGTTGTGATGGCAGACCACCCAACTCTAACCCGCCTGCTGTCAATGGTAAGGCAACAATACCACACTTGGCCTCTCCCGTAGGCCGGGTGATGCACTGGGAAGGGCTTCGATGTAAAGCACGTATGTGTAGGCGTATACTTAAAGAGAGAGAGTAAAGGAATATAACTAAAGAAGACGATGAAATAAAGGAAGTATAAAATGCGACTTACAGGTAGGAGGGTCTCAAGGTAGAACAGACGAACTGAAGACACTCAGAGAATCCGATGGTGGTAGACAAGGAGACCTAAAAGTAGCAAGGAGGTTCTGAAAGCAATACACATAACCCAAAGGCATCTAAAGCAAAGAGGGTTTACGACAGAAGACCTGGAGTTAGCCCAGACGTGACATGGCCATAACGAAGGTGACCTGTGAGTGGCAGAGATGAAATAAGACACAGATACTAACGATAGGAGAGTGAGCATGGGGGTAACACAGACATGAGAACACGAATAGTGCGCAGGCCTTGGATATAACACAGTAACAACACAGAGAACCAAGAGGTAACTTAGAGCCTCTGGGGACGATACATAGGACCTGACTGGAACAAACAGAACCTGGAAGAGAAACAGAAGGCTTTGAGGTAACAGGTAGGAGGACCTGGGAGGTGGGTAATGCCTAGTACTAGGATATCTACAGGACTCATGTAAGAGGGGACTTAAGTAACGATCCATGTTAAGTGTTACACTTACGGGAAAAACCAACGTTACTTACTACAGTAACGTGATCTTTGCTAGAACACACACACACACACACACACACACACACACAAAGTGTCTTGCCTCTTTTTTAAGCCTGGCTGTCTTTCCTAGTATTCACCACACCCTTGGACACTACGCCGCTTGATGCACCGGCCCATAGCTTCCCTTTCACCAATACACCCACCTGCTGTACTGTGCAATCGCCTGTCACTCGTACTTGTCACACGCCTATTTTCCCTACCATACTCTCTCCAGCACCACCTGTTACCCACCTCTGCCGAACACACACACACACACACACACACACACACACACACACACACACTCATACTTTAACATGACATTCCTGGAAAATTTAGTATCGACTTATCGGTTATTTAGGACACATTATACGCACCATGTGCAAATATTGACACGTACGATCTGCCAAAACTGAAAATGAACTAATGACAGAGAAACAAAAGCGAACAGGAATTTTCTATATGCAGTGGTAAAGTGGGACGTGACAGATTGGCGTACATTTCAAGGTTCAGGTTTATAGACTGAGGTCTTGGGTGAGCAGAGGTGAGATTCTGTGACCTTCATTCCTGCACTATTTCGTCTTGTTGAGAGAGAGACTTTACGAAAAAGGTTTTCTGTGCAAACCGAAACGTTATAGACGTTATGGTTGTGTAATTACCTGTCTGCACTAGACGGGGATTGATGTACTGATTGATTTGTGCCGGTAACCCCCGGCAGATATACTGTGCACCCCATGCTCATCCTGTGAGCGGTAGCGCAAAAGGATTACAGAGGTCACAAAGGGTCTTAGCCAGACCCTAGTGGATTAATATTACATACGTTGTTACAAAGTTGTTGGATATTATATTGAGGGAGCTCTGAACCCGTATGTTTCTATTCATGATAACAATCTTTGTCGATCAATTTCAAGATCTCTGACAGCGAGAATGAAAATGACAACAGTGATTGTGATTGGCTCATCTTCACGTCTACGAGTAACGACGTCACCAGCGCATTCACCCCTGCCATTGGCCATCGTGTGTACTTCGTCAACAGCCCACTGCAATTGGTAAGTCGGGCGCCTCCTGCTTAAATGTAACTGAAGGATTTGAAAGAAGCCTCCATCCTCCATTACCAAAAAGCATACGTGTGTCTATTTACTGTTCACAACGTCTTATTTGTACAAACATGACAGGGAGGAAGTTCTACACTCGTGGGGTCCCATCTCCTGACCTTTCTACTATAATGCAATTTTTTTAAACACTTCTGTGCTGTCCACATTCACTTTCACTATCTCAGTTTATTCCATTCATCCAACACTCTTATACTATGAAAGTCCTTCTTTATATCCACTGTAACACGTTTCTTCTTTCGTGTTATGGCCCCTGGTTGTTGTATTCTTGCATCTTTCGAAGAACTGTTCACTGTCTACGACATCAGTTTGGCTTAAAGACTTAAAAGGTTATTATGTCACCCCTCTCACTCTAGTCCCTCCGTGATAGGCAAATTTAAATCCTTGAGCCTTTCCTTATAACCCAACATTTAATACACGCTGTCATCTTGGTTGCCCTCCTCTGGACCTTCTCTTAATTCTTTACGTTTTTCTAAGCGCGTTAACCAAATTTGAGAAACATATTCTAGTTTTCGCCAAATGCAGGATGTGACCAGCTTTGGGTACAGAGTTCCTATCAAAGTTCATCTTCTTCCTTATTCTCCTGTATGCTTTCCTTGTCTTCCTTTACTTCTCACTTGCTGGCTATCTGTGGTGCCGCCTTTATCTTCTCCATAACACCTTCCTAAGTTCTTACACTTCTTGACATACATTATTTACTCACAAATCTCTCTTTTCCACGTTTGCCTCTCCATTTGCAGCTAAACGTACTCATACTGTCCCTCTTATGCAGAATTCTCTGAACGATGGAGTGCTTCAGTGATCTATCTATATTTAGGATGCAGAATTACATTTCCGAATTTGTCCTTGTAGGAACTGCTTATCTCTGTGTAGTTGCAGTAGTTATATCTCCTCTTGAATCTGCTTTCCATTCTGGTCTTGTGTGCGTGTGAGTATTATTGGTGTGTTACGAGGCGAGAGTCTTACACTCATGTTGCCCTATCTCAAAACCTTGTAACATACGTACCAAGTTTGTCTGTGTTTTCACAAAGCAATCTACTTCCCTGTGCACTAATCTGTTTATACCTACACAGACAGAAAATGCAACATCCAGCACTCACACAAAACGTATAGTATACTACAGGTAACATTGCAGGGGCTAAGAGATCGAGTGGAGGAAGCAATGCGTACCGCCGCAGCGATAGCCAGAGACTCAACCACGTGTCGGGACACAGCCCAGGTAACGCATCAAGAACTTTAGCGCCTTCTTACTAACACTGGTAGAATAATGCATCTATATACTCATTGACTTTACTATCTGGAGGATGAAGAAATTGTGGCCAACCTTGGCACACTGGGAGCCACAGGGACACAGCACTCTGTTCCTAAACACCCTGACGAATGTGTGAGTAATTGAGTGTCATTTTTTGGGGTGTGTGGTGACAGGCGGACCCGGTCACCGTGTACGTGAAGCCGCCGGACTACTGGGCCCTCCTGACGCCCCCTGTGGTACCGGTAGACAAGCCCTCCGCTCAGCCACGCCTCGTCCCCGCCTACGCCTGGACGCCACCACCGGCGGAGTTCTCCATCACCACCAACAGCTGGTACACGGGAAGGCTCCGGGCTCTCTCCACCCACGAGCAGTACCAGCTGCACGGATCTCACCTCTTCGTAGCCACGCTCAGGGTGAGTAACACACTTCGATGTGGTCACACTCGCCATTAGTACTTCACAGTGTCTGGACATGTCACCCTGAGTTGATCACACTCATCCCAAAGTGTGTGAAACACTCTAAGGGACTACTTAGTGTGTATTTGCTCCTGCTGTGCCACTTCTCTGCCACAGTGTTCACACTAAATCACTTTTTTGGCATAGTACAAGTCTCCTGGGTCACATTAGAGCTCAGAATCTCATTAACATGTTCAGTGCATTACACTGTAGCCTCATATCAAACACAGACATCTCACCAGTGTCTCACTGTCTCTCACCAGTGTTCCACAGTCTCTCATTAGTGTCTCACCGTCTCTCACCAGTGGTCCACAGTCTCTCACCAGTGTCTCATCGTCTCTCACCAGTGTTACACCGTCTCTCACCAGTGACCCATCGTCTCTCACCAATATCTCAGTGCCTCTCACCAGTGTCTCACCGTCTCTCACCAGTGTTCCACTGTCTTTTTACCAGTATCCAAGTGTCTCTCACCAGTCTTATTTCTCTCTCCTCAGGGCGAGCCATTCATCAAGCCTCTAAATACGACCTCAAACGACAGCAACTGGTGAGTACATCTGAGTATCCGCAAGCTCATATGGTGAGTACAAGTGACTACATGAGACCTTAGATGACCTCACATAGTGAGTACAAGTGAATAGTTGTTTACATTACAGTTCAACATTTTTGTAAACCGAACCTTATAAGTTTCAACTGGCTATGTATGTTGGCGTACTGGATTCAGTGGCTACTAACAGCTAATGGTCATTTACCCAGAATCTCGGCCATACATCAAATATATTAATTGGGGAGAAAGAATACTTCCCACGTATTCCCTGCGTGTCGTAAAAGGCGACTAAAAGGGGAGGGAGCGGGGGGCTGGA
>JAUUDW010003193.1:0-10381 GCA_032361385.1 Panulirus guttatus
CTCTCTCTCTCTCTCTCTCTCTCTCTCTCTCTCTCTCTCTCTCTCTCTCACTCACTCACTCACTCACTCACTCACTCACTCACTCACTCACTCACTCACACACACACACACACACTTTTTTACTGTGATGTAAAATTCAGAAGTCACATTTAGTTATTTTTTTCTTTGACAAAGGCTGCATTCTCCAAGGCTAGGCCTTGAGTAAAATGAAAAAATGCATGAATGAAAAGAAAATTGAGAATTGTGTAAGACTGATTAAGGAAGTAAAGAGTAACAGAAGCTTAGCTGTATAGCAGGGACATGGGAAATGGCCCAACCTTGAGATGTCAGCAGCCACACAGCAGTTAAGCAATGCAGTGGTTTCATTAGTACTGCATGACCTATCTAATGTTGGAGGGATACAGCTTTTAAATGCATTATATCATAGGTAAAGTCAGGCAAGTTCTGAAATCAGGTAGTTTTTATTAGCCTTTTTCCTTAGAGCTCAAGTTTAGTTAATTAATTACTTGGAGATGGATTTTTTTAAGTGAATGACATAGCCATTTTGGGTAAAGAAAAAGTAAGAGAAAAAGAATGAAGATATTAATTAATCAAGGCTACGCAAGTGTTTGTTGACCAGATTCAAAGGTAGGAAGGTTATAGAAAGAGGAAAAAATGAAAGAAGGAAGAGGATTCCTCAGTCACTCCTTTGGCCAGTCTCCACACAGAAACTATGGGAAGCAGCAATCAGCTGTGTGCCATGGATCCAAGCTTTGGTGGTAAAGATGCTCTCAGACAGCTCTAAGGCAGTGGGAGAAGTAATACCTGAAGAACAGAGAGAGGGCAACAACATGGTGGCTGACAGAAGGGCATGGTTCCAGAGGGGTGTTACCAAGACAGTTGATGAGATGGAAGGCTTCTGAGTCTACCCTTGCTCATGGGGAGGTGAATGAAGAGCCATCTCAGATTTTTCTCTGATATGACTTTGGCAAAATTTGCCCTAATCAAAGGTCATCTTGAGTGAAGGAAAAAGTAAAACAAAGAGTAGAAATTAATCACATCTCTGCTGGTATTTGTAGACCTGACTGTTAAAAGTCTAAATGTTATAGGAAGAGGGAATGACAAAATAAGAAGCAAATTCTGTGGCTTAGCTGTTTGAGGGGAAAAAAAGGGTATCACAATGGTCAGTCCTCCATTGCCTGGTCTTTGCAGTATGTAAAGGATATCATGATGGACAATCCTTGGGTGGCCAGTGTCCATACATAAGTTTTGGTAAGTATCAACATTAGGGTGAATAAAACTGCTGTAGATATAAAATTGCTGCCTACAAGAAAAATAGTTATGGCACCTGTACAGCACCCCTGGTTTTCAGGAAGCAGACTGTGTAATGGTGATTATATGGGGTGTCTAGAATAGGACTGAGTGGGGAATGGTATATGGCTATGCTTAACATGTTTGTACTGTTAAAAGAGTTCCATTGTGATATTTTGAAACTGAACAGGGAAGAAACAAGTGACACATAAAGAGATATGGGAAGAAATTGCATCGTAGCACTGTTGAATTTAACCAGGTTGTTTCCTCCCCTCATTCCAAGATGTTGCATAGTTCTGAATTGTGAGAAGAGATATGTTCTGCAAGAGAATGAGTATGAGAATGAGGGGAAGGGAAATTGCAAAGTGTGAAGATGGGTAGAAGATGGTAAGAAATCACTTTTGGAGAAAGATTAGGCAGTAGAACAAACCCTCGAAGAATGCCACTGTTGATAGGGAAGAGGAACTAAAGAAGAAAGTTTAGAGAGCAAAGGCTTGAGCCACACTCCCTCAAATGCTTTGGAAATGTTGAGGGCCATGTCAAAAGTTGTTCCAAAATCCCTGAGAAAAGAAGGGGGAAAAATGGGTAAAATTTTAAGACTGAGATGATATAGGTGAGCAAGGGTCAGAGCTAGCTAACATGCATACTTCCTTATGACTCATTAGGGTATGTCATCTGGGCCATATACCTTGCCCACTTGGAGCTGGGAAAGCAACTGAAAGATCCTGTGCAAGGAAAATATCAGAGGTTGCATAGGTTCAGTAGGAGGACATTGGGTGAAGGACTAGATACAAAGTTGAACTATAGAAAAGAAGGTAATGAAAGAGTGGCTTTGCCAGTTAGAGAGTTTGCTATAGATTTGATCAGGTAAGAAGATCAAAGGAAATGTAGAAATACAAGTTATTGGAGATAGTTTTGGTTAAGGATAGCAAAAGTTTCAGTTGAAGTCAAATCACTACACTATGTTTTCTGAAGGTGTGATTGACATTATGAAGAACAGTTTTGCAGTGATTCCCAGTAGAAATGAAAGCAAAGTAGGTTTCAGGGGAAGAGGGGAGTTTCATGGCCTGGTGTTGTATCACTGTGTTGCTGACACTGTCCCTCCTAGAACCCAGGTGATAGTACCTCTCTGGTTGATGTTTACCTTCCACAGACTACAACTACATGAACAGCTTAGTGGGTGTCACCTACTTCACTATTCTTTACCATTCTCTTTCCTCAGCTATAGCACTCATTCTCTTATCCAGGCCATGGCAATCACACTTGTGTTATTGTTTTATATGGATTATGGCAAACAGACTATGTTTATGAATTTTCTTCTAGGGATATGGCAAAAAGACTAGTATTATTATTATCATATTTCCTGAGCTTAGATTATGGTTTAAGAATAATGTCCTTCTTCCTTGACCAAGACTACTGCATTAAGATTACTCTTATTCTCCCTACTATGCCTAAACTATGGATATAGCACTGGCATTATTCTTTTCTTATCATAGGCTACAATAATAAAACCAGTCTTATAATTCATTTTCCTGAGCCTTGACTATAGCACTATTACTAGCTAAGGCAATCAAACTACTGTTATGACTCTTTAATAGGAAATGACAATCAGTGTTATTGGTGTTACACACAAGGTTTGCAGAAGTAAATTATCCAGCCCACTCTGTAGTTTCTGAAAGAAAATTTGTTTCTCTAAACCTATATATGAAATAAAGCTTAACCTACAATAATAATAAGCCTTGCTATAGAGGAATTGTTGCTGGCTGTGTGGAACTGAAAAAGACTTATAATTATGTAAAAAAGTGTAAATCACTGTACACTTACTGAGTGCAGTACTTTATAAATTCAAATTTCAAGAAGAAAAAAAGATCCTGGAGGTTTAAATTATAGTCAAGAGCACAGAGGGAGATAATAACCCTTTTCTTACCTACCTTTGGTGATATCCTCTTGGAGATGAAGACCCACACCCTCTTCTTCAGTGAGAAAGTCATAGATGTCAGCCAGCACCCGCCTTAGGCAGCGAAGGCCTTCACGACAGTCCCCCTGCACCACAACTTCTTGTCAATACAAAAATGGTGAATGCTTTCCTTTTCAAAATCTGTCCAAAATTTAACTGAGGGCGTATGTAATGTGTGAAAGTCATTAGAGTAACAATGTCTTCCATAATCAACAGCACACACCCTGTGTATCATAAAATGAAATCAAAACCAGCCTAATGCTCATCAACCCTTAATTCCTCCCAAGGGAATTCATGCAAGTCAGGCAACTCCAGTATGGATGTGGATATTTACACAATGAGTTTTGCAACTATATTTCAAGGCTGCCCACAAGCCTGAGTAGCTACCATGGTGGCAGTGCATGATATTTTCTCCCCACAGATAGTCATCCTCCACCCATGTCAGTGACAGCACATTCTTATGAGTTTTCTATGAAAAAAATTGAGTGGCTATCAGCTAGATTTAAAGGACTAAGCAGATGAAATTGAATTACTTGAGGATGATGATCTGTCATTGTATCACTTGCAAAGTGCTTCTAAGACATTGTAATGATATAACATAATGAAAGACTTCTCTACTCAAAATGATCATGGAATATATATCATTATGTTTCCTTTGACAATTAGATAACCAATAAATAAAATGCAAATTATCAGAAAAACTTTCAATCATATAATCATTTGAATCATAAGTAATAGGAAGTAATGGCCCCCAATTGATACTTCAACCCTGGATTTGTAAGCCAGAGGAAGAATTATGTGATATTTCCCCTCATACTTTTAAGTACAGAAGCTTTCATTATGTTATATTTCAATCCTAAGCCTTTAAAACTTAAAAATATCCTGGACACTTTTACTTTCAATTTTTGGCATTTTTCTCAGTGGAATACACTTGCTTAAAATTCTCAGTATAAGGCTATTTTTCATGCTCAATACGAATCTGAGGTTGAAATATTGTTTGAGGGCATTAATACCTGTAACTGAGCAAATGATGATATGTTTACGATTTAATGACCATTCCCATTCACACCATGTTTACTGGGTATCAATTGGCCAAAGGAAGCATTAAGAGATATTTCCCATTATCATTTAGAGTACAGAAGCTTTTCATTATATTTCAGTATCAAAACAAAAAACTTTTTGGACTAGAAAATTCTCCAGACTATCACTTTCAATTTTTGGTATTTTTCTCAGTGGAATAAATTTGCTGAAAAATCTCAGTATAAAGCATATCTTTCATGCTTAATGAGAGTCCGGAGTTGAAAAACTGTCTGGAAGATATTAATCCTGCAATGAAGAACTGAAATGATTACATGTTCAAAAAAACTTTGAGAGTATACACGTCAAATTTATTGAGTATCAGTCGGTTAGAGGAAGCATTATGGATATTTCCCGTGATCATTTACAGTATAGCGGCCTTTCATTAATATAGTTCAGTTGTAAAACAAAACAATATTTGGGCTAAAAAATACTCAAGTTCTCAGTGGAATAGATTTGCTTAAAAATTTCAGTATACAGCTTATTTTACATGCTCAATACGAGTCTTGGGTTATAACATTGTCTGCAGGCCATCAATTTCCATAAGTAAGTAATTAGATTATTATATATCTAAAAGTTTCTGTGACTATTCACTTTGTAGTTATAGGGTATCTGTCCACCAGAGGAAGCATAATGAGATATTTTTATGATCATTTAGAGTATAGAAGCCTTTCATTATGTTATACTCTAATTTCGAACAAAAAATTTAGGATAATATCCTGAATTATTAACTTCGAATTTTGACATTTTCCTTTGAGAAATATGTATGTGTAAAAGTCTCAATATATAGCCAATTTTTCATGCACAATACAAATCCAGGGTTGAAATAATGTCTGGGGACCATTAATTTCCGTAATTAACCATGTAAATGATTAGAGAGTTCAACAATTTTGTGACTATTCCTATCATATTTTTGAGCATCCATCAGCCAAAGGAGTCATTATGAGATACATTCTATGATCCTTTACAGTAGAGAATCCTTTTCTTGTGTTATATTTCAATTTCTGAGCAGGTAAGCATGCATAAAGGGTAATCTAACAAACAAGTAAGATATTATCTTAGTGTAAGGAAGCAAGAGATACAGGGAGGTTTATTACCAGTACTAACTGTATAGATATCATGAGAGTTAGTGATGTCTGTTTAGTGAGCCAGCACTTTAGTGTTTGTCAAGTTGCGCTCCTCTGACGCAGGTAGCTCTCTTTTCTTTCTGCCTCATAAACATGTGGACTACTGGCATTCTGTCCACAACATGCAATGTCTTCTTGTCACATATAACACTTGACAACACCTGACTCACGCAGCTCATTCTTCATTCTAGTTTTTCCTACAGTGAGCACTATGCGCTAGCCCTGCCTTTTCGCAAAATGGTAGAAGCAGTAGACAGAAGTAGTAGGTAGGATTATCAGGTAGAAACATTAGGTAGAAATAGTACGTAGGAGCATTAGATATAAGTAGTCATTAGGAACATTAAGTAGGAGCCTCTGCAAACACAGCGCTAGACTTGCCCTCTGCCAGTGGCCTGTTAAGGGTGAGGCACTAAAAGCTAAGAAGCGGCAATGTAGTTGTTTAGTTATGGAGACTCTGTTGCCGTGGCCACCCCTCTGAGGAAGTTCCAATTGGAACGGACGTCAGAGACATAGGTATAAATGGGATGGGGGTCATCAGTGTTATGTCACAAAACTTAGTCTTGAGACTGTTGTTATTGGTGATCTATGTAAATGACTTGCATGAAGGACAGAACTCATACCTGAATATGTTTACATGTGATACTAAATAATTATGAAGATTATGAAGATTGAATCATCTTGTAATGGAATTTAGAAAATCTCCAAAACTAGTTCAATACATGGCTGCTGAAGTTCAAACAAGTAAATGCGGAGTAGCATGGATGGGACACTGTAAAAAAGAGGCTTCATTATGAACCTAATCTAAAACGAATATAAGCTACAAGAATCTATGCCTGAGAGGGTCTAACCTAACCATAAATACAACCTCAGGATTCCTGCAGAGGAGACAAACTGTTTGCTAGCAAACAGTAGAACATTTACATACATGGATGAGGAAATGTTCAGCAAGTAAGTCACAATGCAGATAAGACCTAAGTAAAAATATGCTGCTCCAGTTTTGTCATCACTGTTAAAGAACTAACAAAGTGGGTCCAAAGGAGGGCAATAAACATGGTACCTACAATAAAAGTTGAGTTATGGGGAAAGGTTAGAAACCATAAATTTGCCCACCACAGATAAGCAAAAAGTAAAAGGAGACATCATCACAACCTTCAAGTTCATAAACCAGTGTGACAACATAAATAGTAAATAGCCCATCATTTGAGTGAGAAACTGCTGAAGCTGGCATGTGAATTTTTGAGAGTGTGTAAAAGGAGAAGTTTTAGAGCAAATATGAGTAAAATCATAGTTATTAGGTCTAGTAGTGCAGTATAGAAGTACTCAGTAGGAACATTAGGTAGGAACCTCTGCAAGCACTAAACTAGACTTGCCCTCTGCCAGTATCCTATAAAGGGTGAGACACTAATGGCTAAGAAGCAGCACTGGAGTTCACTGGCTATGGAGACTCTATTGCCATGGCCACCCCCATGAGGGAGTTTCTGGTGGGAACAGGTCAAAGATACAGACAGATAGATAGTCCTTCATTAGATCCAAAAACAGCAATATGAGGCCATAATGTGAAACTAAGCAAGAATCTTTTTAGAAAAGATGCAAAGAAAAGCTGTACTTCTAAAGTATCAAAGTAATGGCTAAATGGAATAAGCTAAGAGAAGAAATTGTGAATGCTGACAGTATAGAAAAATGTAAAAGTTGCTTGACAGAAGAGAAAATTAAGAGAAATTAGACCCTAAAAATGAGGCATTCCTTCCCTATACTATACAATTACATTTTTCTAGTTATGGAATTATAAACACTTAAAAACTAGACAACAAGTTATATTTACATGGCAGTCAACAACACTGCATTAGCTCATATAGTTCTTTGTAAAAGTAAGAGGAATGTTTAGTAATGCAAAGAGTATGGAAGAAAAAGATGAAGAGGGTGTCCTGAAATGGTTTGGAGACATGGAGAGAAAGAGTGAGGAGAGGCTGACAAAGAAGATATACGTGTAAGAAGTGGAGGGGAAAAGGAGAAGGGGGTGATGGAACTGGAGATAGAAGGACAGAGTGGCAATGGTTTTAGTGCTCAAGGCTTGAACATACAAGAGGGGAGTATGGCTTGCACATGCCAAAGTAAATTAAGAGTAATGCAGTATCTAGAGGGTAATGTACTGTATACAGACTGAACCCAGGTTTGTGAACCAGTCAGGGGACACCACAAAACGGTCTGTAGAGCCTGGTTGTGGATAAGAGGTTATGGTTTCTCTGCATTACACATGACACCTACAGAGTGGATGTGAGTGAATGAGGCTATTTCATTGTCTTGCTGGTGCTACCTTGATCATGCAGAAACAATTATGAAGAAAAAAAGGCTAATACAGGTAGCCCAAGGATTTAACATGTTAGTAAATTTAAACTATACTCAAACATCTTATATCATCATCCTTTTATCATCCTTTCAAAGCAGTGAACTATGCTAAATTCATGTTTGCGTACAAAGTTTGCTTCTATATGATTAATTTACACTTCATAACTTTATCAATATTCAGCAGAAGACTGAATTAAACCCAGAGGTAGAATGACCACCAAACCTGGATATAGTTGTCCATGAGGCTGGTGGCATGCTGAAAAAGCCTGAGCCATAGCTGGTGCAGGAGAGGTTCAGCAAAGTACAGCCGGTCTTCCACTGGCTGAATCATCACCTGCAGGCTCTCCACCACAAACTCTGAGTTCCCACGATTTATTCCCTTTGTCAGAATCTGTTCCAGACGTGGGAGGCACTGCAATAGTGGGTAAGGATTTAACATCTCATGGCACTGCAACTTTACAACAACTCACAGGTACTACTGGAGCAAGGCCTACTGTGCCATCACACTTTACTTGGTCACATGATGGACAATTTATCCTCATAATGTACTATTTTGATCATACTAATGTAAGTATATGTGATAACTGTGGCATTACAGAGGAAAGTGATGAATGTGAGAAAAGACCAGAACCAAAGAGAAAAGACACACATTATTTGTATAGAGTGATGTGGCATTGTGCCTTGAAAACTGTTTCATTGATTATCATATTCAACTTACACATTGTGCAGTACATGAGGAAAGTATACATAACACTGAGAATAGTGTATCCATCTGAATATTGTATATATAATTTGTAATTAATAAGTTAAATATCTAATAATCAAGTAAAAAAGTCATGGAAAACCTGTTGTGCTTAGTGAAACATTTTACACAATTTCTATCTAATATTTGCAGGGTATCATGGTAAAAAGAGTTTTCAGAAGTGTAAAGTGTGTGACATAACATAAAACAAAAACAAAGTAGTGGTAAGTGATGTAATTTAGCATGTTGTTGGCCTGACAGCCCAGGCAATGAAAGAAGTGCCAGATCAATAGTAATAACAGCCAACTCAAGGTCCAGCTAGCAAACAAAGTTTATATGTCTATACAGCACCAAATATGGTTAGTTTGCCCGCATTTTTTTTTCTTTTCATAACTTTTCTTGATATCTCCTATTAACTGATAAGGCTTACATATCCTTTTCAATTTCTTGATAAACCTCAGTCCTGGGAACTCCCTAAGTTTCCCAGGCAGGGCTGTTTAGAAATTAACATGCAAGACACTCAATTTTTTCCAAAAGCATTAAACCCCTCTCATCCAAATCATTCCATAACTCCATGATGTATTTAATTTATGCATACTGTGAAAATGATTTTGGTAACTGTTTGGAGTGAAAAAAGTGAAAAGTCCATGAAGAAATTGAAAGGAATAGACAAAGAAATGAGTTAAAGATATTCAAAATGGGGACTGGATGGCAAAACTGCTGAAGAAAGATAAGGGTATGTGTGAGGAAAGGTGGGGACTAAGCAAATACATTAGACTGGAAGATGTTATGTGCACCATTTAACTTTCCAGGGTCAGATCAAAGAGGCCATCATGTCCAAAAGGGATTTGTATGTGGCATTAATGGATCTGGAGAAAGCATATGATTGGGTTAATAGAGATACTCTGTGGTAGATGCTACAAATATATGGTGTCAAATGAAAGCTATCAGAAGTAGCGAGGAGTTTTTATCAAGAAAGTAACACAAACGGTTTTTGCTGGTCTGGCACGTGCCGCACGGTTTAGCAGGACATTGACTCCTATGGGAGTATTCACACTGGGCCGGGATGGCAGTTTTGCCGTTCCAGCAGCCGTACCCTGCCGTCCTGTCAGCAAGATCACAACAGCAGAAATGCTGTTGAACGGTTAGGGTGGTAATGTGTTTCTATGGGCGCCTTCACACATCCGGTGTTTCCTGCATGCGGTGGGTGGTCAGCTGTCTGTTAATACTGGGAGGAAGAACGCACCACCACCTCGTCTGCATCCATTGGAAAAGCTGGTATGCACTATATTCTCCATCATATGAACTTTCAATAACCGTATATTGAAAATATAAGTGTTTACATACTAATTCTGTATAACTCTGTACAATAAATATATGCATTCAAATTTCAGGGTCATGGCTAATTTGAATTATCATGATACAGAGGTGCTAATCTCCGAGATTGAGAGATGGCCTTGTTTATGGGACCCCTCAAGAGAAGACTACACAAACAAGATAAAGAAGACAGAAGCTTGGGTCAAGGTGTACACCTCGCTGTATCCTGATTATGATGAAAAAAACACTGAAGAAAAACAACAAATGGGTGAGTTTTTATTTATCATTCACTAAGCAAATAGTTCTCCTCATTCAGACAGTACAGAAAAAATCATACAAACTTGTTTCATCTCATGACTACATGAAGCCTGTCCTACTTGCGCCATGGCAATTTTCCGGCATCACTGGTGAAGTACATGGTGAATTTGTCTCTGCATTCCTTGGCATACTGCCACCCTGTGGCACTTGGCCTAATTCTTGCAAATCTTCAAAACCATTAATCACTATCATATCTTCAAATCTGAC
>JAUUDW010003204.1:0-10381 GCA_032361385.1 Panulirus guttatus
TATCGAAATAGCTGTATGACAAAGATATCCTTTTGTCTCATCTTTTCTTCAGGGGAAAGCGTTACTGTTGATGTTATCGTCTGCATAACACTTTTTTTTTTACAGCAGTATTCAATGCCGTGGCTCACCCAGAACCTATGTCTTTTTTTTAGTTGAAATCGAAATGTTCTTTTTTATCTACATGTAAGCGTCTTCCGGCAATCACGGCACGAAGACCATCAAGTCCTAGCTTGCCCAATCACGGGGCAGATCGACGCATCACCATGCGCCCGATGCATCAACCTTAGCACCCAAACTACGCAACCAAGAACAGGGGACTGTGTCGAACACCATGATCCTGAGGGAGCTCAAGACTACTACTGGTTATGGCAGTGTAGACTGCTATAACGAGATTCGAGGTCGCCAGGATTTCAGCAGTAACACATCTCTTGAGCCAAGAACAACGCCTCTCTCACGCCATAACCTGAAGACGCATAGGACCTAGAGAGATCAGGGAACAATGGTGACTCTACAGGATCCGTCACCATGCCTAGGGCTCACCAACCATACCTGCCACCACACTGTAAAGCCAACTGGTCGACTCGTCGGTTCCTCGCTGCTCCAGATTGACCACACGAAAGCGATAACAACTTTAGCTCCTGAGAAGATACGGAAATCGCCTCAAGTTGACGCGAAAAAAGGTTGGATGGACGAATATCTGAGCACAGATCCCAAATATGCTTCAAGGCTCAAAAAGCAAGACGTTCTGAACTGATATGGACGAGGATAAGACCGGAATCGAACCGGGGCGCCGTATCTACTCCACGATGGGTGACTGAGCGAAAGCCATCTCAAGTAACGTCCGACGAGACTCAGCCGAACTGATAGAGGGATGAGGAGAGTTGGGGGGATACAGGATTTCGGAGAGCCACAGTGTGCACTGACTGACTGAAAGACGATGTCGTTAGCTCAGTCTGATAAGACGACGGGGAATGTGTAAGACACGGTGGAAACTTTAAAAGCAAGAGTGAAGTCCGGGTGTAATGCGGTGATGTAAGTTAATGCTGGCCATGGCGGAAGAAAAAGTGGAGACATGGGTGAGAAAAAAATGGCTACAGCGGAGGAAATCGCAGGGCAGCAATGACCTAAAGCCTCGGAAGGGGAGTGGTGTTGGCTGGGACGAAGAAAGCCACCAGTGCGCTCTTAACTGAATGGCAAACAGGTAAGGGGGGTAACGGTACCAAGGGCGTGCACCTAAGACCGCCAGGGTGCTCTAGGCTGCCGGGATCGCTAGGTTACGAGAGATATGACGATGACGAAGACATACAGTAGGGAGGTTATGCAGAAGGGGAAGCTCAAGGTGCTAGGGAGGATACCAGGTGCAGGTAACACGTTCAAGGCGGTAAGGAAGAATACAAGGTACGGATGCCGCTCAGTTTGTAAAGGGTGATACAGTACAGAGCACTGAGGGTACTCACCATGGCAGGGGGAAGGTGCCGGTAAGGGAGGGGGTGACAAAGAGGTCAATGCTAAGGGAAGGTGCTGGTGGCAGAGAGGAAGAAGATGAGGGAGGATGCAGGCGGTAAGGGGGGGCTGGAGATGAAGGAGGGCGCTGGAGGTAAAAAGGCAGAGGACAACCAAACAGGTCCTCCACTAAGAGGACCACTGCCCCACCAGGACCACTAATGTAGCGTAAGATGGCCATTTTCCGCGTCGACGACCCCACCTTCCTCGGGCACAGCTGTAAGGTGCTCAGAGCCCCACCCCAGCAGTCCGGGAACCCCTGCAGCCTAGTTCCTTCCTCCCTGGCCCAGTTCTTCACTGCACCAGGCCCCTCTCTTCCATTACACACTCCCATTCCCCACTCTCCCTGGCTTCCTGCACTCTGCACCCGACACATCTACGTTCCCGCCTCCACAACCGACCCCCTCTAGCGTTCCCTACCCCACATCCAAACCTTCATACCATATACCCACAAGCCTCTCCCTCCTGTCTTCCACACTCCCTGGCCTCTCTCAACCCTATCTCACACTCCCTGGCTTCTCCATACCGTTTCCCACACTACCTGGCATCTCCCGCCCGTCTACTTACGCCCCCTGGCCTCTCCCTTCCATTTCCCACACTCCCTCCCTGGCATCTTGCTCCCGTCTGTCCACGCCATCATCCTCCCAGCCAGCCCCCCAAGAACAGAACTTTATTCACGATTTATATGTCATCCAGTCCTCCTGCTGGAGTGGTGGGTGGTCTGACGACGTCTTCCTGCGGGAGCGGTGGTCTGTAACTGTCCTCCTACAGGAGCGGTTATCGATGGCAGTGTTCCGTCAGCCAGTCTCCTGCAGGGGTGGTAGTGTGTGGCCGTGCCCCCGAGACTTCCCAAAAGGGCCAAAAGACATGATGCTCTTTCTAAACTGCATCTTTTTCAGTGTTCTTCTCGACTTTCTACTCGCCTTCCAACTTAACTTCTCTTTTCTCTTTCCTATCTTTCTCTTATCTCCTTAAGAACGACGGTAATACCGTTGCATGATAGTGACCTCTGACCTGACCCCTAAGGGACAGGTCAAGGATCAAACTATCATACAGCAAGGGTTCTATCGAATGTCGAGGGGACTAACATTTTCTTTTCCTTCCTTCTCTTTTAATCTTTCCTTCTTACTCTCCTTTCCTTCCACTCCACTCTCCCTCCCAAGTCACGCTCCCCTTCATTCCTGGCCTCTTGCCTCCATCCCTGCTTCCCCTATCTCTTCCCTGCTCCCACACCTACTTCACTGCTTCCCTCTTCTCCTGCCTCCCTCCCTGCTCCCTGGTCTCTTTCCTGGCCTAGCAAGGCAGGCTCCCGTGTCCGGCGCCCACATGACAATCCTCCCACGGGAACAAGACCCGGCCATAAATATTTCCCGGCGTGCGGATGGCCCGGCTTGACCCTGCAACACCAGCCTCGCTCCCGAGGTCACTTCCCACCTAATTGCTCGCTGGTAATATTGTCCCCTAAACAGCGGTAACGCCGCCAAAGTCTTATAGTTATAGGTGTATTCAGTGTATGGAAAGTTATCGGCTGGTCGCAGGCAGCGTGAGGACACATTTAATGGGAATGCTGCCCCATGCTGTATGCTGCGGAGTCACTCGAGCTTTGGGAGTCTGACGGGCGTAACAGCGCGACTGCCGGGTGCATGCTACACTCAACTACGGCGTCTGGGGCAAACTATACCGACGAATTTAACGAATTTAAACTATTCACTTCCCGCCGATCTCAAACGTCTTTACGTCATAGCTTCACCTCATACTGAACCCAGAATTACCTGTATCATATTCCATAAATCTTTCTTTCTCCAGAAGACAAAAAAATCCGATTAACTTTTGCTAGTACGTTAAACGAGTTTCGAGAGGCATTCATTCCCGATCCAATAGCCGCGGAACTTCATATAAACAGTAGAGGGAGCTCTCGGAGGGAGGTTCGCCATATTGTTTAATTTGTACTCAACGCAACCAATTCACTCTGGAGTTCTGTCACTGAACTTCCATATACATGTTTCTACATTACATAATCTAATTCTCATCAACGAAAGTGCTGTGAAAGATTACTACAGTGTGAGAGAGTATAATACCTCCCCAGCTTGCTAAAGACTTGAATCATTCAGTTTCACTTATAAACCGTCCTCTTGCATCCCATACTGTCAGCAGCATGTCAAAAATGGATACCATTGTGCACTTCCTTTTTCACTGCTTAACCTATTTGGTTGGTCAGCGTATAACGAAGGATAACGACAACGTGGTTGATGGGATGACGCATATTCAAATTTCAAAATGACGCTTTTCCTGCTCCAAGTTTCCAGTCGGAAAAAGAAAAAAAATAAACCATACGTCTGGCAGCCACCGCCCAAAGCCTTAAGTTTTATAAACAATAATTTCCGTGTGCAACGTCTGGAGTACAACGAAAGGATTTTAAGTCCCACGTTCTATGCTTATGTTCCGTGTGCAAAGTATGAATTCCAGCGTCTGCTGTCGTATCGGTATAGAAAAAATAATAAAATGTAGAGTTCACGTATCATAATGTCGGGCTTCAACCTCCGCTGCCTCCATGATCTGAAACTGTACCGTAAAGAAAAAGAGAGTTTCGAAGCCAAGAAAGCAAGTCCACCATCCAAAGCTGAACCCCTTATGAATACAAAGGTACGCCCCCTTGAACACAACGGTACGACCTTTGAGCACTACGGTACGACCCTAGAGTGTAAATAGCCTGACCTATATCTTGACCGTTAATGGTACGGTCAAAGGTCACCTGTCGCGCAGGCGTGTCACGTAACTGCCTCGCCTAAGGGATCGTACGACCGTGCTTGAGAGTCGTCGTGCCGTCGTCTTTATGGTCGTTTCTTCCGTCTTGCCGGCCGAGGTCACCAAGGCCTCGCATGCCTGGGCCTCCTCAACACCCACGTTCCTGCACTGGTTAATTTTCCGCCTTTTTTCTTTACGGTTTCTGCAGAGTGCATGCTAGCATGAGACCCCCCATTTCCACACCCCCGTTAACCAAGCTCCCACGCACCTGACCTTCCTACATTCCCCCTTGAAGAATACCAACCAATCCATCGGGGGAAAAAAAAAATCCATTTTCTAATACTTTATTCCTGGATAATCTGTCAAAACATAATCTAACTTGATAAATGCAGTGTACTTCAGCAGAGGCGAACACTGGATTCTGAAGGAACACTATATCTGTGTTGCTGGAAAGATAGGCTTGCTATGCTATTTCATATAAGAATATTAGTTTTCCATTAAAGAAATGGCCTCGTATGAGTAATAGTTTTCCAGCAAAGGAATTGCTTCGTACTTACACTTATAATTAAAAACAGTACCCGAAAAAAACATTTACGGAACGCATATGCAAAAGACTCACGTTCTTTTATTAGGGATATAACCTGTGCGTTCTTGGTGGGTTTTACTTTAATCATGTAATATGTGATCATGCGGCCTGCAAGGCTATAGTTACACAAAGACTGGAATACAGCAGCTTCAGGAGACGAAGCTACAGCTACATACAGTCTGGAATACAACAGCTTCAGCAGACGAAGCTACAGCTACATACAGTCTGGAATACAACAGCTTCAGCAGACGTAAGGATCGTCTGATAATATTCATCAGAGATAGTAGTTTCCGTACGTCGTCAGAAACAAACGAAATTTGAAATTCTGTACTGAACTGTGCAAGTTACAAAACTTTTTGTTTGATTCTGTTTTCAGGCAGAGCAGTTAAAAGTACGAAATTTCAAAACGTACTCGACGAAGACTGCCATGAAGATGTTCGGACAGGATGTATTAAAAAGTTACCGACTAGAAAACTCCAAGACCTCCTGACCAACAAGAATAAGGACCACTCCACGACCTCCTGACCGACGAGACCACTCTCCAAGATCTCGAAAAGTTTAATTCGTTTCTGGTCCAAAATCGAGAGTCGTTATTGCTTTTTAGCTCTTAGGACATGACATGAGCTAAATCATTAGGAAGGCCTGGGATTTGGCCTGATCGGTAAGGGTGCTCTCAAAATTCATTTTTAGTAACCCAACAAAAACGGTGAGCACCCCACCATGCTGATTCGAAAAATTACCTTCAATTCTGAAATGTATACTTAAATTAGCATGGTAAAAGTCACATTTACATAATTCAATTGCTTTTCATACACTTTTGTTTCACCTAACTTGAAGGAAACACGTCGATCCTGGATATATAAGGGAAGGCAACACACAAACGGCTGTGCTGTCATCTGAAACTCAAAACTACAACTCGCTGGACAAAAAAAAACAAAGAAACACTTCCAACGGTATGGAGTGGCACTGTAACGGAGGGAAAAATTAATTACTGAGAAGCGAAGCTCTTTGTTGTCAGTCTGTTGAGAAAAGTGGAAAGGCAAACACTGAAACCGGCCGAAATTTACTGAAACACGACAAATATCACAGAAGTTGGTCGAAACTTAACGGGTCGGAAAAAAAATCACTAAATCAAAATTAAACGACTGTGAAAATCCTTAATTATCATACACGAACGTACCTCATCTATAAATTATGATGGGATATCTAGTTTTCTAATAATTACAGGCATTAGACTTTCATTAATTCATAATATAATCCTTTTCAAGTGGAGTGTACAATAATCACCGACAACATGTAACTTCTGTCTCTTGAATTATCAGACGCGGCATCAGACTAAAGCAGCGACCTTACACGGACCTCCTCAAGACAGCCTCAGACCACACTCTCACGAGACCAAAGTTACGAACTAAAAATACGTGTAAGCACGCCTGTCTTCATAAACACACTGTTGCCTTCGAAACCAGAGGCCTTGGGGCCTGTGTGAGACTCTCATTCGGTGGATCATTCGATGAGAGTCTCTTGCTATCTCACAAGTGCTGCAAAAGGGTGTGGAAAATGTCACCATTTGAGATCTAATACGCGACCCCTGCTGGTTAGAAAGGGTCTTAGGTCCGGGGAGGGGTATCCTACCCGCCAGCCCTATTGGCTCATTTAGTTACAAACTGGGAACTTCGCGAGCACACCTTGGACAAGTTTCTTCGTTATCACACCATACTTCCAAATCTCACTAATTAACCAGTACACAAATGGAGTCCATGAAAACCATTCAGAATCGTTACGATTACCGACCGGGATATATCGTATTTTTTAACGTCCGTCACTGGAGCCAACTCTGCAGTGTCTACGAACTGCAGTATTAACTATTCCTCCGGCTCCCAAGTCCACGCTGCAATGGTTCATAAGTTAATAACCTGACCTCACATCAAGGACGCGAAATCACCAGCACCAAACACACCTGACGTCGCATTAAACCCATCAGACTAACCCTTCTTAACAAACTTAACCCAACACAGAACGTCTGAACTTTCCCTCGAAAAAGTGTCAAGTATATGTCTACAGCGGAGGAAATGCCTGCATGTGGTTCAGCCTAGGTGAGAAGCGATTAGCTCACCCCAAGTCCACACCACCTTCTGCCCTCTTATATTCTCACCAGCTACTCTTAAGTCTTCATCTTCTCTCCCTCCTCATCCCTGAAAATTTACCTTCTATCATCATCCTACGATCTTCTTGCTCATTTTTTCCTCGTCACTATATTCTCCTGGCATAACAATCTCCTGGTATTCTTATCAGTGACTGTATGATTTAAGTACATTACTAAAATGCTGAACATTTTTTTCAAATTCATTTGTCATTATCATCCATCTGACATGCTACAACCATCATCATCACCAGGCACGTCTTTTCTTATCTCAACATTATAATTTCATCCAATTTCCCATCACCCATTATTTATCTTTATATCCATCTTCGACATTCTCTCTCCACATCATCATCATCTTCGCTTCCCCACCATCTTTTTCATCTCACATCCAACCGAACGCTGCATTTGAAAGCAGAACGCTACTACTATTCGAATAAAAAAGTATATCTAAAATAATGAAAATCAAGAGCTTTTACCTTATGGAAGTCACGACTATAAAACAAAAGAGCTCACAAAAGTGCTGTCACAGCGGAACCTGATTATATCACGTGGACATGACGTAGTGATGCAGCCTATGCCAGCGTCGCCAGCCGAACTCCTGAAGGGAATCTTCACGTTCGAAGGCACACGCTTTTAACGGCGGCTTCGAGCGACGGAGAATGCATACGTTTCCCGAAATTACGGCCCAGGCGTTTGTCGCAGCCCGTTAACTGACTTCCAGTGTAGCGGGGAGCGGCCGGGCTGCAGGGGCCCGGAGGGAGGCCTTCGCGAAGTCATCCCAGGCCTCGGGGTGATGATGGCCGGCCAGTTTGGTGCACCAGTCGACTACACCCCTCGCCCCACCATCGCTCGTAAACACCGCGCGCCGTTTAGAATGGCGGAGGGTATTAAGAGGGTGGGCGACAGGTGGCGCTGGTGCTGCGGACGACTCAAGTTGTCCCGCTCCCAGATTACTCCAACCTCGCACCTCTCAAGGTAAACGTGGTCCCCGGAGTAAAATCACATCCACGGCTGAAATTACTTCCGCTCACCGTTTTAGTCGTCCCCATAGGCAGTCTCCGAACGCTCCTTCTTCTACACGTTTTTCATTTTCTTTTCCAGCCTCGTGAGCATATTACACTACTGGGGGCGTTATGGTACCCTTAACAACAACTTTTTACGCACATTCGATGGGTTTTGCATCGAGTGTTCACTGCTGTGCCACACTAGGTCCTGCTGTGAACCCGTAACGGTGAAGGACTTCGAAATCTATGATACAATCCGACCACTCTGGGACTGCTGTACAGAATGGGTCAATTTCTCTGATCCCTAACGCTTATAGCACAGGAGATTATTGGGCCAAAAGTTTTTACCGCTCTCCCACTCGAGTGAATAGCGACTTAATCCTGAGTCGCGACTAATGCTGCAGTTTAATTTAGTAATAATCAAAAGCCTGTAGACTGGGGAAGAGGGGCTTTTGGCCATGACCTGGTTTTAAACGTGTGTCCCCTCAGTCGGTTACCCTCTGACCACTGCATTCAACCCCAGTTTACATAATTACTACCGGGTCATAAAGTGGAAACCAATAGGCGTCTCTGACTTGAATTACCTCATCAACTTGGGAATAAGTTACTACAGAAGGGGTTGAGGGTGCCAGAGGGCATCGAGGGAGACGGGTGACCTTGGCTGGAACGTCCAGTAGTACTGGAATTATATTTCGTAGACTGCTGGAATGTTCCAAGGCTCACAAGCCACACAGTTCCTCCTTGCACTGAACTTCCAAACACAATAAGACTAAATTAACCAGAAAGGAGCCCTAGGGACTGTAAGCCTACCTTCTGTCAACCAGCGAATCATTAAACTCTTAACAAAACTCCCCATGAGGATTATGCAGATTGAAAACTGTACAAATTCACTTTGGAGTAACTCGGAGCGATGGCTCTATACAAAGAAGATTAGCAGTCAGATTGTGCTGGGTGGATATTAAGCCAAGCGACTGTGGACTGTAACCATCAAGAAGACTAAACTGAGCTTGCGAGTCTTAAGGCAAGAGCCAAACGTGGGGAGAAGGTGATGCAACTGCTTTCTCTTGTGCAAGTAACACATATACATCACCAGTAAAGCGAACCAGGAGCTCTCTGAGTGGCTAGATGAGACAGCTCAGTTCACGCTCAACCTGGACACCAAGGGACCGAAGTGAGCAACAACATGGACGTGGGCAACCAAGACCAAGGGTCCAGACTGCTGGTTATATAACCAGATATCATTTATGAAAACTTGAGATGCAAGTTAGGGACACTAAACAAGGTCCTTTGTTTCTTTTAAAGGGCTCAAGAGGGATGAAAACATGGAGAGGAGAAAATACGTGTGAAAATCTGGAAAATCAGAATTGTAGCATAGGCTAAGAGGAAAGATATGTTTACGTACCAAACATATGGACAAAACTAACCTGTGTGGGAGCGAAATTAGGTCTTGGGAGTTAGAGAAGGGGACATAACTTATACTGCGTAAGTGGAGAGATAAACAGGAGTGTATTATGGGACACCGTTGCCAAATAAGTAATGATCAACTATGACTAATACAGTACCAGACTCTACTAGTGACGGGCCGACTGGTAAATTGGACTGTGATGGTGAAAAATGTGACTGCTAAAGTAACCAGACGGTAAACTAAAGATGAGAAAAATACAAGATGAGAAAAATACTTTATATCAAACTCTTTTCTCAGCTTTACGCCGTAACAGCAGGGGAGTGAGTTCACTACTAATCTATACACAAACTAATTGTCTCACTTGATAAGTATTACACTGCTTTAAATAACTGCCCGATATTGCATCAAGATAACTGAAAATATTAGAAACATAAAACTGTTTCTTCTACCTAGATGGTTAGGGTAAGTTTACTTAAATCATGGCACCAAGACTTACCTCCTTCAGCTTGTTCGTCACCCATTCCTTGATCTTGGCGGCTTTGGCTTCCACCTTCTTCGCGTCCTGAAGCCGCAACTGTCTCTGAGGGAAGCAGAAGACATCATGAGTTAATGTGAGAAGAGAAGAATTAGGAGGATCACGAAAACCAATCCAAAAGAAGCGCGAACCCAATTAAGTAAATGTAAAACATAAGTACCGGTTGCACATTCCTTCTGGCGCACCTTACAACTGTCCTCCATTCCCGTAGTTCAGTCCGACGAGAGCCTTGCCTACAAAGCTGTTTGCTGCTGCAGATCATTCAGTTATATGGTTAAACCTGGCTAGTGTAGTACACCAAGGAGGAAGCTGTACAGTTCTTTCTTGTCCACATCCAGAGGACTTCTCAAATATATACTAAAAAGCAAACAAAAAACGTGGTTCCTGATACTAAGCTATTTTTACTTGATTCCGAGGGCATATCCTCTTTAGTGTAATTAATTTGCACTATCCAGCCAGT
>JAUUDW010003226.1:0-10380 GCA_032361385.1 Panulirus guttatus
ATCCTCCCCTCCTTGTTTCACTTTTCCAAAAGAAAGAACAGAAAAGGGGGCCAAATGAGGATTTTTCCTTTAATGCTCAGTCCTCTGTTATTGGCGCTACCTCGATGACGCGGGAAATGGCGAATATCTATGGAAAAAAATAATATATATATTTTTTCTATCGTAGTTTAATGTCCTCCAGCCTGCCAATTTTACTTTTAAAATATTCCAATATTCTGTAATTTTTACATTTTTATATCAGCTTTACTGGGGATTATATAAAACAGCAATATTCAGTTTTAGTTTCGTATATATTAAACATTTTCATCATCATTTTCTGTGGTTTGTTCCACTCATGACTTGGCTTGAGAGCGCTAGTCTTAATGTGGTAATTAAAGCCAAGATTCAAATTTACAGTAATTTCCAAATTTTTTACTTTGCACCAATCCTTTTTCCGTGGGGCCCTGTCTATGTAAGCAGTGGATTGTTACTTTCTCCTTGACAAATTTGCTCAAATTTCTCGTCCTTAAATTTCATTTGCGTCTCTTCCGCCCGTTATATACAAATATTATTCAAATTTATTTGCATTTTTCCGTGGTCTCTCAATTTCCGTTGTTTTACTTACAAGTCATCTGCAGAACAGCTGACTATGGAGTCCCATAGTGTAGCGGTTAGCGTTCCTGACTGTGACGCATTCGCGGGTCCCCGCCCAGGGTCGAGCATGGCATAGGTTCGAATCCTGGCTGCTGTGGCAGTCGGTCCACAGTCAACCTAGCTGTTCATCATCCACCCCCAATAAAATGGGTACCTAGCTCAGCTAGGGTATATATTTGTATACAGCGTTAATGGGATGGCCTCGATTAGGGTTCAGCTGCCCGTGCCGTCTCAGCTAACATAAAAAAACACGAGATCTTACGATGATGGTAGAGTTAGGGCGCGTAGCGTCCACCGCGCGTTTGTTGGGCAACACCGCTACTCCCAGCCACCGCGCACTATCCCATAACTGTTGATCCGTGGTTGAACAAGGATCTCGAAGTCTTTTAAACGTTGAGAGAGAGAGAGAGAGAGAGAGAGAGAGGGAGAGAGAGAGAGAGAATATGACGTAATGTTTCATTAGCAATGATGCGGATGCCAGTGCAGATATCTCGAGTTGTCAGGAGTTGACACAATTAAGGCAGTGAATTCAGTGAAAAAAAAGAAAGAGACCAGCAGCCCGATTGGTTGGGATACGAACTGTTAGCCTTCAGAGAGACTGAAGATGATGATGACTGTAGCCTGACTGGTGATACTACTGACGAGACAGAGGCAGACAATCCCAGGCAGATAATCCCAGTAATGGCGTACGTATTATTAATTCATAAATGATAATTCACGTTTCTCCTAATGCATTGTAGACCAGTTTACCTGACGTCGTTTTACATAAAAAGTATTTCTGTGATGAAAAAATATCACTCACTGGAACACTTGACTGATTACAACTACGTTAATGAAGCAAATCATGGATTTCTACTTGATGAAATGACACAAACTCATCTACGAGACCGTCACCGGGACGTTGTGAAACTCTAATAAAAGAAGGAGGAAGACTAGCTACTGTTTTTCATGCCTCTGTTAAGGCATAGGAAAAAGTAAACAACGGAATTCAAACAGATAACGGTAACGAAACAAAACATGAAGGGTATAATAGGAAGACGGATCAAGGAATATCTGACAAACAGAGAATTCAAAATGTTTGATGATGTCCTAACCGGCGTGCCTCAGGGAACAGCACTGTCTTCGATATTATTCATAATGCTGGGTGCCAGGTGCCGGGTGCCGGGTGACAGGGGCTGGTTGCCAGGTGCTGGGTGTACATGTATACGTACATGTATGTATATATATTTTCCATAGTTGTTCGCCGTTTCCCGAGTTGTCAAGGCAGCGCCAGGAACGGACGAAGAAAGGCCGCATTCGCTGTCATGTGTATAACACTGATACAACTACCATAAAGAAGACAGAGATCACTTACTACTCAATTGCCCTGCACTCCTTGCACATAGACGCACACACAGTATCACAACACTTTATAACCTGTGGTCCCGACCGGTGGAGGTGGCCAACTTCCCGAGTGCAGCATGAGCCTCATAAGGACAGACGGGACTCCACGGGGCAGGAAGGTAAAGTATGTGTTTGTGTGTGTGTGTGTTGTAATCGTTAAATATAACCCCAGGATCTTTTATATAGAGCTCTTGCATCTTCATGGCTGTGCCACAAGCGCTAACAAGGAAATGATGAATTCCTTTGAGAGAAGTTCCTCAAGGATTATACTGCTCTCCTACACCTTTTCGTCCATTGACGATGGTACTACCTCGTCCGAAAAGCTTTCTAAAGAGCGTCTATGTTATCGTCTGCCTCCCTCACGGAGGTGTTTAAACTAGGAACAGGAACTCGGGTGCGCTCATGTAATCCTCCACTCCGCGTTGCACCAAATACCGTCATTCGAGAACGAAATACGAAGTAGTCGTCACGATACCTGACTTGATAAGAGAGCCCAGTGGGGTTCGAGTACAAAGAGGCGAAAATCTTGCCTTTTTTATGAAGACTGTTCTTGTCCCGCGTTCTCTCAAATTAGTAGATAGCGTCTGCCATCCGTAACGTTTTATGGCTATTATGCCCAGTGGCTCCGTTTCTTTCAATTAACAGTCAATCCACAGAATGGAAGCAACATACGTAATGTCTTCGGCAGCCCCTCGTCCACACAAGTGAACCCACACACTTACATTGGCGGCAACGAAACAAAGGAGCTACTGCCGTGAGATCTGACGGTCGGATATGGCATCCAATACGGTGGCGTAAACAAAGCGCTACGTAATGGCATGACGTAACTGCAGATGCCAGGGCAGAGCAACAGACCCGCGGACCCAGATTCTTCTGTAGCCGGTCTCCCCCTTTTAAGATCCTGTTTTGCGGGTCGGACAAGATGGCTGCCAAGTTATTACTCCACCATCCACCACTCACCGCATGCCTTTGTTTACAGGCGTCTCTGTGGGTTCGCGTGGGGAGAGAACCAACCCGACTCGCTCGGATTAGATTCACATTGCATTTGGCCAGGCATGCGAACGGATTCTAACCATTTCCAATAATTTTTAAGGTCTTTACCTCTTCATCCATCTGCGTTTCTTTACATAATTTGCTTATTTGCCTACTGTTATCTTATTTTTTGCATAAATAGCACTCATTGTTAGATATTCCTGATCAGTGAGCGTAATCAGTTGTTTCAGGTTCTGTGCCTCCGAATGCAGCAGCTGTTGTAAGTGGTCACCGGCATCGGTATAGGCATCTGTTGCCTTGATCCAGTCGCTGTTACGAGATACTGAACCAATCATAACTACGAGACGTTGATCATGTCATTAGTGCGCGCCAATGAATCGCTCACTATCATGAGACATTAATCCAATCAGCATTTCAATACATTGCGAGTCATTACTACGGGACGTTGATACAGTAATCACCATTAGACTTGTACTATTGGTGTCCCTTCCTGTTGCAACCGACTCACACAGCACGGCTTCAGGTTGTCTCTTTTTGTCCTCAGAACGGACAGCTTATGCTCTGACGTCATAGACAGTTCAACTGAATTGTGGATAATGTTATACTGATATCAGCTGGACAACATATTCTCGATGCCTAAGCGTCAGTACACACAGAAGTTCAGAAAAGAATAAATGAATGATCCTGCACCGAATTTTGTATCTAGTAAAGAATAAGAAAACCAGTGGCGAACGCGTACACCAGTGCAAGTTTTGCTAATGTGTTCTAAATTCTAAATTCAGTGATAAAAAAGTTCATGCCCTCACAAAAAAAAATGCAAAAGAATTATCTGGTGCTAGACAGCCTGTGATGCCCTTTCAACCTACCAAAAAAAATTTGTGAGGCACAAGTGTCAAATTCGCACGTCATTAATCATCGCCGAGAACACATCAGTAGTAACCTTGTGATCATCTGATTAGCCTAATTCAAAAACTGTTTCTCTGACAGTAAAATTATATCTCTAATTCAAATCCGGTGATCAAATTGTGGTGGTATGGTTAAGAACACTTTGTATCATTTTATGGATGACATTAAGAAAGCCGCTGGGAACAACCCCTTACGGTCTTTTCTTAGATGATTCCACGGACATTAGTGATACTAAACACCTGGGCATTGCCATAGCTTACTTTGAAAACATAAAAACAATATTGTGTCAGGCTTCCTTAGCCTTTCAGTCTCAAAGGAAAGTAATGCGGATTGTCTTGTGGCTGCTTTGAAGGACACGTTTAATTCTGTTGGACTAGACCAGCAGAAATTGAAATTGACAAATACTAGTATAGCGAGGGGACTGACTGGTGTTAACGAAGGTGTGTACAAGAAGTTGCGAGCTGAAGTTGCAAATCTCATTTTACTAAGATGTGTGTGTCATTCACTGCAGCTCTGTCTCATCTGCTACTGCAGAAACTTTGCCGAGAAACTTGGAATCTTTAATAAATTAGACACAACTGGTTTTCTAGGTAATCTTCAAGACAAGCGGCTTATAAGGTGTGCAGTATAATCAAAGACGGTCATGACCCACTGAAGATAGTTCAAGCTTGTCAAACTTGAAAGAACTGATAAGCAATGGTTAAGGCTGAAGGCTCACATTGATAATGTACGCCAGTGTGAGAAGTGCTACGTAGATGAACTGTTATACTACATGTATAACGATGGCAATAACCTGGCGTACAAGGAATTTTTGTCGCCCCTTTTAAAAGACGTTCAGCGAGTAAACAAATCATTTGAATCCAATTATGCAGATACAACAAAATTGCTGAGTGACGTCACAGTGCTAATAAGGTCACTAGTTCAGCGAGTAGTCTTGCCGACATCTAACGTTTACCCTCTGGAGAGGACAATATTGAAGATGTCTTTAATCCCAAACCATACCCAGGGTATCAGTTGCAGAGGGAAGCGGAGGTCTTGAAAGAAAATTGGCTATCGAGCTATCCAAGGGAAAACATTGAGGGGCGGATGCATTAAGTTTGTCATCACTTTCGTGAAATTAATTCGACAAAGACTATCTAACAATGTCAAATTTTGGGGTAGTCCCTACTCTCTGTTAGCAATGCACTTTATACCTCTGATGGAATGACCACTAGCGTCCTTGGATGATACTGATGTTACTGAAAGCCAGTGGAAGGATCTTACTCTCATCAAATGGAGAGAACTTAGTCAGACTCTCATGTCTTGGAGTGAATTCAGCAAGTACAGAGATGCAACAGATTCAAACCCATTCAAGGAGCTGCAGAATCTGCAAAATCAGTTCTTGCTCTGCCTTACTCCAATGCTTTAGTTGGGAGAATATCCAGCCAGTTGAACCATGTCAAACGTAAATTACGAAAACTGATGGAAGCCAAAATTGCAAATGCAAATGTAATATTGGCAATACACTCTGGACTTGTATGAAGGATCTGGCTTTGATTATGAAATACCAGCAGACGTTGTAAGCATGACTGGAATCAACAAAGTTTACAATGGCAATGACCTGCTTCAACCACCAGTGCCCAGAACGTCTCGACGAGAGGAAGCTGAGGAAGAGTAGGATCGCTCTGAGGGACTTACCTTTTAATAGGTATGTAATGCAAATGCTTTTGTATATACATATATAACGGTAGGAAATATAATCAGTAAGCGAACTTACGAATCTATTAGCACAGATAATGAAAATATAATATATACAGCACATAATCCGCAAAAACATTTCACTCCACCATATATTTTCAAAGGTGATACAGGGCTAAGGTTTATTATGGGTAAAAGCATATGACGCTCTTAGGGTGATATCATCGTACATTATGTCGCTGAGACAAGTGTTTCTACCGGCGCGAGCACCAGCTACCCGCCTCAGTATGCCTCAGGCTATCTTGAGGAAGGATAATCTTTCTGTACTCTTCTAAGCTCCCAATTAATTTTGGGAATTTCGCTTCTAGACGCTGTATTTCTTCCACCTGTGCTTCAAGATGGTTGGCTCTTCCTTTTCTAATAAGGAGAAAGCCCGAACTCTCGCCTAGAAGCGCTCAGAATCCACAGTCAGGCGGATGCTTCCTGCAACACCTCATCGATGCCTCCCCTCATTCACAAGATCTAGACAGTAAGGACCCAAATCATGGACTTAGACTATTTCAGGAACCTTGCTAATTCCATGCTCAGACATTTACATATGGTAATCAAGGCCAGAGGAGAGATGAAACAGAACTGAAATGCAAGTGTGACATCGCCTTTGAAAATCTATGGGGAGGCGGACAAGGTTTTCTACGGACATAATCGTATAGATTATATCTTATTTTCTTCCTGAACTGATATGTTTAAAATCTGGCGAATCTGGATCTTCACCTAGCGGTTTTTGAAGTTGAATCTAACGGTATTTAGATTTTTTTCTTGATGGCAACACCGTTTTATTGTAATGACCCACTCCTCCATACCAAGAAGGTACTTCTTTACATCTGTTCCACCAAGTTTCTTGCTAAATTTCATTTTGTGTCTTCTGACTGTAGTATCTTTGAACATTTTTGAAGAACTCTTCACTATTCATATCCTCAAACTGGTTTAAAATCCTTAAAGTTGTGATTAGGTCAACCCCAACTATCCTCTCTTCTATGGTCGGGAGATCTTGGGCCTATGACTTCTTACTTTAACTCATCAGTTTAAGTTCCGGTGCAATCTTTGCTGTCTTCCTCTTGACCTTCTCTTATTCTAGGACCCATTAATAGTTTTACAAGTATGTTAGAAGCAAAAGAGTTATTACCAAGGTAATCAGTCCGTTAATTACGGAAAACGGTGACTTGGCTTAGGGCAAAGAAGCCAATGCAAAAATCGTATATTACTTTTTTGAATCTGTATTTACTATAGAAGACACAATCTACGTCCCGAATCCAGTTCCACTGATTAGAGAGGAGACCGTTATGCAAGAGATTAATATAAATGCTGAAGACAAACTATATGCAATATACGAAAGATCCGTATATATGGCATCTTTTGTTGAGCAACACTTCCCTTTTCAACCTTGCTTATGTATTTGAAATTAAACATCGCTGTTTCTATTCTTTCTGCGAAAATTTCACGAACCGTCCACTACAGTGCCCTGGTTCCTGAGCTTCATTTCCCAATTACCATGATCTTTAATTCTGTATAATTCCCAAGACTGAATCTCCTCTATGAATCAGATTTCATCGCTGCTCTCTTTACGTCCTCATTTTCCAAATAATAAAAGTCTAGAAGCACATGGTCACTTTCTCAAATTGGCGCATCATCTATGACATTCTCAGTGTTCAGACTTCGTGTGTGTAAAGATCTATTTGTACTGTGCGGGAAGGGATTTTACACTCTTGAACTCTCTCTGTTATCATACAACTTTTCAAGCTTCTATCTACGAAGCACATTTACAATTTCATGCTTTAGCTTATTCCACTCGTCCACTGCTCTTACACTAAAGAGGTGTTTCTTTACATCTTTTCTATCCTCTTGCTTAATTTCATGTTCAGGACTCTTGTTATTCTGTCCTTTGCGTCTTTCGAGGAACTGTTCATTAATGATATCATCAAACTGGTTTAAAAAACTTATGAGTTGTGATCAGGTAAGCTTTTACTCTTCTCTCTTCCATGATGGGTTGATTTAAGGCCTCTAGCCTTTCCCTGTAAGTCAACTCGATTAATTCACGCATAATTTTTGGTGCCTTCCTCTTGACCTTCTCAAGTAGCTATTTGTGCTTCTTTAAGTGCTGTGCAAAGAATAATCTAGTTTTGCCCTCAAGTAGGTCGTGAAAGGCTCGCTGAATATATCGGGGCTGTGCCTTAGAAGGATAATAGGGTATCTTTGTATTAAATATTTCCTAAGCAATTTAGTCTCAAAGGGCCTTCTAGAAGTCTATCTTGTTGTGATAAAAGTCTCGGTGTCGTTGCTGCAGCAGACTCTTCACGCTTGGTGTGACCAAACAGAACCCTCGGAGGAGAGGCGGGCACCTGTGATGCCGATGTAATTATCCTTATCTAATGGTGCGTCTTCCCCCCTCAGCTTTTCAGTCCAAGTGTACCGAACCATCCACCGGTCAAAGTGACTTCCTGCGGAGTCCGTAACCGGTCTGGATGACGTGATATCCGGCTGGAGGAGGCGGCCATAAAACTGATACCTGGTGACCACGAACGATGGGTCGAACTTTGTTCGGTTTTTAGGTACTGGTCAGCTGTGTCGGTAAAATTCAGGTCAGGAGTGTTCTAACCGTGTCTGGGAGAGTCTACAACTTGCGATAGGGGCAGTGCTTTTGTAGGTGAGTGAAATCTATTTCATTGGAATCCCCAGAGAACAAGAACTTCACCTGACTCCGAGCTACGTGGGAAGTTGACAAGATGGCTCATTAGTGTATTTGTGGGGAAAGTGAGTTGCGAGATGCAGAAGACATTAATTAGTGCTACCCAGTGCTATGCGAACTTCGCCTTCACTCCCTCAGCAATCTGAGCTCCCGGGTAGAATGAGCGTTGTTTCTTAGAATAGCACTACGATCCCACAATGCCCATTAGTGCGTAGATGATAGATTAGTTTATAATTCCCCATACCACCATGCCTCAGGAGCAATCTGTCAGGCCTGTGGTGGCAGCAACACTAGACGTGGCTGATATGACAATAAAGACAAACTCATCCATCTCGTTAGAGATAGATGAGACATTTGGTAATGCTCGAAGTTCAGTCCACAGTCGGCAAATTTCATAGTTCGTATTAGTAAGTACAGTTGACGGGCAGACCGTCCTACTGGTTAAAGTATATTGCGAAAGTGAAGTTCAAGTCAGTATTTGATTCATGTTACTGAAGACTCAGTAACACTTATTTACCTAATGCTGCTGCTGATGATGTGTGTGTGTATATATGTGTGCATTTACCTATAGGTACTGTAGAGTTTTTTTTTTCACTCGTGGGGCCCATCTCTTGAACCTTCTCTCATATCACACAACAGTTTAAACTTCTTTGTGCTGTCCGCATTTACCATATCCTCAATCACCCCTCTTATACTTTATGATGACCTTTTTTAACAAGTTTCTTGTATAATTTCATACTGTATTGTCAGGTTCTATCACTATATCTTTCCAAGAACTGTTTCCTGTCTGTATTATGAATCTGGTTTAAAAGATTGAATGCTGTGATCAGGTCACCCCATACTCTTCTTTGTTCTATTGGAACGATTTTAAGGCTGTAACTCAGCTTCCTTAGTTCTAGTGCTATCTTTGTTCTCTTTCTCTCGGCCTTCGCTTTGAGTTTTCTTTAGGTACGCTGACAAAACCTGAAAAGCATATTCTAGTTGTGGCCTAATGTAGGATATGAACAGCTTGCTGAACATTTTCTCATCATATTACTTGTTTGATATTCTAATATTTGCCTTTGTTCTTCACCTTATTTGGGACTGGTGATGGATTAAGAACAATGTCAACTCCAAAGTCCCCCACACTCACAGATTCCTGCAGCTTATTTCCTGCTAGAAAATGTTTATATTAAGGCCTTCTTTCACCATGTCCTATCCCCATTCCTATACTGCGTTTGAATTTCATCAACATCTCTAAGAGACCAACTTCGGAGTTCTTATAGGTCCTCATGAAAAGTGATGCAGTCCTCACTCTCACTTCCCTTATGACCTTTGCGTCATCTACAAGCATGTTCATAGCTTCTGGCAAGTCATTCACACAGATCAAGAAGAATGCGGACCCAGAACAGAGCCCTGCGGCACTCCACTTGTGACCTCTACTTAGTTCGAGAAGGTCCCTCTGACGTAAGTTTCCTTTTGATCATTTCCACTGAGATAATCTTCTATCCATGACAGAAGTTTCTCCTTTTTTCCTGCCTAGTGACCCATCTGATTAATTAGCCTCCCATGCGTAGTGTCAAATGCTCTCTGGTAGTCCAGATACGGACAATCGATCGAGCCTATTCTTTAGTCTGAAACGGAGTTCACTCTTTCACTGAAATCTAAGAGGTACGTTACACATGATCCCCTTTTTCCGGAATCAATGTGTCTCTCACATAGGTAGATTCTCCTCTGCAGAAAATCATCCATATGCTTTTCATAGTAATAATAATGATAATAATAACAATAATTATAATAGTAATAATGAAAATGATGATAATGATAATATCAATGATAATATCAATAATAATAATAGTAATAATAATAATGATAATAATAATAATAACGATAATGATAAAAATAACAGTAATAATGATAGTACGATGATGATGATGATATTGATAATGATAATCTAATGGAGCAACAACATGGATATCTACTTATCCAACTGTGTTACCGAAATACATAAATCCAAAACAGCACCACGGATAGGCTTTCAACCTGGTAGATATGTTGGGTATGGA
>JAUUDW010003237.1:0-17814 GCA_032361385.1 Panulirus guttatus
TTTTGAAAAGAACATGAAGATCAATGACTCTTTAATTTCTTTCAGATGATAATGGAAGTGGCGGGACTTTAGTGAATCTTCCATCTCCATGTGGGAGTGAGTGCTCCACCAACACTCTTGTCTCATGTATGTCGTCCCTCCCTACTGATCCTCAGTCCCCACAGTCACCATCCCACATCTTTGCCAGTGCCCCTTGTGCCCCAACAAGTACTCCAGTATGTGGTGTGGGTTCAGCAAGTGGGAATATGGAAGGTGGAACGTACACTGTGTCACCATTTGTAATTGGCTCAAGTTGGGAAGTTCTTGGAAATGAAGATACATATACAGTAATAACAAGTGGCACACTTACTGAATCTGTACCATCTGTAACTGGGACACAGATCAGTTCTCTTGGACAAACTGTCTCAGGGACTCTCACTGGAATAGTGAATACTGTGTCAGGGATACTTACTGGAACAGCTCACACAACTGTGTCTTCAGGAATCATGAACACTTCTTCAGCAGAGGGCATTAATCAAGACAGGAATACCCATCTCTCTGTTTCCAGTCAGTCACGAGGTTCTCATGTAACATCATCCATGGCTGTGGAGACCCCGCTTGTTAAGACATCAGATTTAAGTGATCATAGTGATGGCAGTGATGATACAGTCACCAGCGACTCCCACCGCTGCTCTGAATTAGATGAAAAGTAAGTGCAGTATTGTCAGATAGTTTTATTGTATTACCCCTTTTGCTGTTACCTGGTATTAAATAGACTATGATAAAGCTGTGAAAGTAGTCCTTTTGTTTGATGGACCTGTTCTTTTAATATTTAGCACACTGTATGTAGAGTAGAAAGACCCCATTGAATGGTTTATGTATATATGGCTATGTATGATGCTGTGTATACCTTACCTTTCAGTGAAAAATGTAACCTGATGATTGATTTCATACCCTTTGCTCGAATACCTTGAATGTATGTTTTATGTTCAATTATGCATCATGCTGTCAGAATCACATTGTTTGACAGTGCATATGTTTTTCATGCAAGTATTAATGAGATCTTTGCAGCAGTGAATACTGTATGCATGGCTAGACTGCATGAGAATGAGGGCACGGTATCCTTGTTAACTTTGTGTATCTGATATGCATATACAGCATGTACAGATGTGAATTCTGTTTTTTATAAGGTTATGTCAGTGACTGAAAATTAATTTCCATAGTCATTATTTAAACATGATCACAAAGATTTTTCTGCTATTTGGATCTTGATGAAAGAAAGTATTTATGTGTACATTTATCATTTTTGAACCCTAAGGATCTTATTAATTGAATATGAGAGAGGTTCTCCCAACATGATATGCAGCTTTCAATATTATTAATTCCTATAGGTCTTGTTACTGAATAATTATAGGCCTATATAGAAATTACAATGACAGGAATTAAATATTTTAAAGTGTATAGGGGTAAATATCGTAGTTTTAAGTTCTATTACCTGTTAAAGGGATGCTTCTGAGAGTCATCAGAAGAAACCAAGTTGAATATGTAGATTAAGGTATTTCAGAAGCTTAATATGAACAGAAATTATAACACTTAAAAGTTCGAGACCAAGATATAGTCATATTTCAGGGCAATGTATTATTATGTGAGGGTTTGTGTAACTTTTGTCGTCACAATTTCTGTTTTGTGGAAATAGCTTGAATTTTGTTCTATGATAGATATATAAGTTTAAAGTGCTCACATTTGTATCTGCATGAGGGCCATTTTGAACATAAATGTACCAATGGGATCCTTGCCCAGTTGTACTGCTACATGGCAATGCTATTGCAGACTCTCTCCTATAACTGAATATGTAGCCTATAACTCATATCATGTTGACTGAAAATAGAAATATACTGTGTTTTTCTAGGTTTTGAGGGATATGTATTTTCATTGATTACAAAAACATGTTTAACTTTAGAGATGTTCACACATTTTCAGAGATACTTAATCCTGTGAATCGCATATAGAACTCTTTGTGTGGTACAGAACCACAAGACACTTTCATGTTTCATTGTTGGACAAGGCAATGTTGTTGGATGTGGGCTAACGGTCTTCACTCCTCATCTTTTTAATACTATGATCATACATTCTCATTTCCTGAGATTGCTGTAAGATGTATGCAAACTGCTTTTGATAAGATTACCAACTGGATAGATGACACTGGTTTTAATGTCTCTCAAGAAAAATCTGTTGCCAGATTTTACAAGATCATTGGAAATATTGGCAGTTTCAGGTGTTATGGAAAGGCATACTCATTCCATGTGAAGAGGAACAAAATGTTAAAGAATGATTTTGATTGAAGATTGATATGGGCCTCTTAAATAAATAGCAAGCTGAGAAATAAAATGACAAAGTCACCAAACATTTTGAAGTTAAGGTCTCACTAATCATGGGGAGATGTTAGGATGACTGTGCTTAGGTTATATGATTCATTAAGTAGATTGAAATTGGATTACAGTTCCCAGATATAGTCATCATTTACCGGTGACATCCTGAGAATGGTTGACATTGTCTGTATTCTTGGTATCAGGATACGCACTGGAGCATTTTGATTTGAAGCTGAAAGTTTTTATGTAAATTTTTTTGAAGCCCCCTATGAATTTAGACACAAAGAACTTGGCTAAAGTATCTCTTTGAGCATCAACATACATCATCTAACTCTACATAAGTTTTTGCACTTGAGAGGATTGAGTTATTTGATCATCATACAAGTTCTTTAAGTTTTTTAATGTCAGAATGAAAAAAATGCCATTAATGAAAGTTGTGGAAGTGAACTCAAGTAGAGAAGTAGGTTTTGCTAGGTTCTCTCTGGGGAAGGTTCCTGAGACTCTTGCAGGGACTGGATGAGAACAGCTTAAAGGAACATTACTTCTCTAATAACAAGGAGTAAATTTATTCAGTGTGATACTTTTCATGTAAAGCGAAGAAAGATAGTCACAAATAGTTCAGTTGTGATGAAGTGTAATTTTTGCTTTGATTTTTGAAGAAGAATCTCACTTGATTAAACTTTCAAAAGAGTTTCCATATTTACTGCAGAACTGCATGATATTCAGGCTGAACTTAAATTAACTGATTAGTCGCTAAAAAGTAATTCACAACCTACTCAAGTTCCCAGAGTGCACGCCAAGCTGTATCACGTTGTGCTCTAATGCATCCCATAGTGCATGAAGTCCAAGATTAGATTATTAGAATCCAATCAGAGCATAAAAGTGTAGAAATCTTTTGGTGTCGAGGACATGTTAGAATCAGTGATAATGAAATAGTAGATGCTGAGGCAAAAGCTGTTATCTCTAGCAATGTGTATATGAGGTATATAAGAGCTATACCTAACTTATTTTATGGGCAGAACAAATTAGATATAAATTCTTTGCCAGATGAGACCTGGAATGCAAGAAGAATAACAAACTGTGAAAGATAAGAGCATTTGTTGAAGTATGGACTTCCTCTTTCAGCAGGAATTGCTGATTTGAAACAATCCTTTATCAGTTGAGGATTAGTCGTACTATGTTAACATATGGTCAGTTAAAGGAGAGATGACCTGCTCCAGTATGTGACACCTGCAATTGCAATATTACAGTAGGACATGTAATACTGGAATGCCAGAAATGTAGGAGTCACAGAGTCAAATATGAATCATGAAATAACAGTGGAATGTTGATATGATGATCGCAGTAGTCCGTGATGATAGTTATGAAGGTGAAATTGCAAATCAGTAGGAGTTCAGTTAGATTTATTTAACATGTAGGTTTTCATACATGCAGCACAGCATGTTTCGTGGAGACAATCTGCCTCATCAGGTGCAAACAATTCATAAAGTTCAATAATCCCAGCACCACCACACAGATTCCATGGTGGATAACACACTGGCCTGACCATTAAAAGGGAAGTGGGGGGATGCCTTGTGGTTAAGGGGGGTTGTGTAGGGGAGATTGGTTTGGGTAACGAGATGTGTATTCAACCACTTTTCTTATGCTATCGGTTCTTGATAATTTTTTCATAATGATTTGCTTGATAATGGATGTGCTTTTAAGTTGCCTTGGGACAAATTGAAGTTCTTAGTATTACCAGTTAAGACAAATTGAATGATGTTATGTATAGCATAATCAGATGAGGGGTACAGTGTGACTGGGTTGTTAAGGTTTACAGGGTGATCATTTTCATGCCAGTGTTTAGTGAATGCATTTCTGTGGTCATCCCTGCGTACTGAATAACTGTGCCAATAGCATCTCTCAGTTACTGTTTTATCGGTCATGGCCAATGTATACATCTTTCCATGACTTACATTTGATGGCATAAACACTCCCAATTTTCTGATAATTTGGCCTACTTTTAATTAAGGTCTTACTGATAGTGTTACTGTATTGTTAGGCAACACTAAAGGCACTGTATTCTAGTACCTTTCTTACGTCAGCTAAGTTAGGAGAATAGGACAACACCAGACATTTAGACCTATCATCGTTTTCCACATTTTTGTTACTAGAGGCATAAAGTGTCTTCCTAGCTTTCTAGTAAGCCTTGTTCTCAAACCACTTAGGATAACATAACTGCTTATAGATACGTCTTATATGACTACATTCATCTGCTAGACTTAATGGATCACATATCCATAATGCTCTTAAAATTATAAACATAACTACAGACATTTTTACAGAAGGATCTTGTACTGAAAGATAATGAATATAGATCTCAGCATTGGTGGACATCCTGTAGATCTTGAAGAATAAGTGACCAGATTCCCTCCTTATCAGCACATTGAGAAAAGGCAGTTTGCTCTCCTTTTTTTTTTCCGTTCAGTCTTGAATTTGATGATGGGGTGAATGTTATTTGATTCATAAAAGAAACTATTACAATCTGGGGAAGATGATGTGTGGTCCCTATGGCCATGAAGGGCATGTAAAGATGTATATGTTGGCCAGACCATAAAACAATAACAGAGAGATGCTATTGGCACAGTCATTCAGTATGCAGGGATAACCGTATAAATGCAATTGCTAAACATTGGCATGAAAATGATCACCCTGCAGACCTTAACAACCCAGTCACATTGTACCTCTCATCTGATTATGCTACCCTTAACGTCAATTAATTTGTCGTAATTGCTAATATTAAAAACTTTAATTTGTCCCCAGGTAACTTTAAAACATGTCCTGTTATCAACCAGATCATTATGAAAGAATTATCAAGAAATCCTAATATAAGAAAAGTAGTTGAACACACATGTCTTTAACAAGGCCAGCACCCCCCACACCACTTCCCTTAACCACAAGGCATCTCCCACTTTCCCTTTAATGATCAGGCCAGTGTCTCATCTGGCATGGTACTAGGAAGATGGAATCTGTGTGGTAATGTTGAAATTAAAAAACTTTGTGAATTGTTTGTGCCTGATGAAGCAGATTATCTCCATGAAACATGTGCTGCATATATGAAAAATTACATGTTATGTACAATTATCTGAACTCCTATTGAACTGCGATGTCCCCCTCACAACAGTGGAATAAATGAAAATATAGGGGAATTTTCAAATGAAATTGTTAATTCAACTGAAATGATGAACTTTTTTAAGATAAAAAAGATATATAATGTTATAAAAACAGTCTTGGGTTTATAGATGCTAGAATTGCTGAATAACCATTAGGTTGTAGCACGAAATAAATTCTCCAGAATCAAATACTATGGCAGTCCTCCAGGCCTCTCTCTACCATGGCTTCCTTTCTGGATCTGCCCTTGTATTCGTATGTATGTGTAAAGCCCCCTAAATGTGGGACTTGATTCTTGACATAAGTATCTTGAAAAAAGGTTGAAATATTTTCAGGGCAGTACATAGAACCTCTGTGAGATGTTTTTCCTTTAGAACTGCACAATATTTATAGAAGATGAACTCTAGAAATTATTATAGTGATACATGAATATATTGTTCCAAGTAGTTATGAATAGCACACAAGTATTTTATGCTCATAATACTTTAACTAGAAAATTTACTTACATAATTCTGTTATGGAATTTTACATTTACTACATCTTTAGAACTTCATTTATCATTCTGAAATTCTAAAAGTTTCATTTCCTCTTCATATTGATCTGTTGTTACTGGTCAAAGGATTAAACAACTGTTGTTGCTCACATAATCCATGAAAAGATTGACTAGGAAGGCAAAGCAGGGTACAAATAGACTTATCAAAAATCCATATAACAGTCCTTTGGAACAAGAGTGTGCAAAATTTAGGTTTATGAATTTTGAAAATATGGGCCACAGATTATGGGCTGAACTTAACAGAATGTTTTGTAAGATTGTGCAGGTTCCCCACAGATTATTGGCTGAACTTAACAGAATGTTTTGTAAGATTGTGCAGGTTCCATCTGTTTTTGGTTTGTAATGCATTTGAATATGTACTGCAAAAAAATTTGAAAACTTTTACTGAAGTAATGTACTGGAAACTCTGCTGGACCACTGATTTTATGAGTTTGCAGATTCTGGCAACATATAGATATTTTATATTTTACCTTTATTTGCTCTTGTGGGTTTTCAGTTTGTCATATAAGATCTGCAGTAATCCCTTCAATATTTTGTTGTTCCTCAAATTTTTGGTGTTTACCTTTATTTCCACAAGTGCTTTGCTTTTTCATCTAAGAAGGGAAAGTGATTAATATCTCTTGGCATGGCATTTTTCAGAAGTCTTATATTGTTCAGTGGAAAAGCTTGAAAAGAAACTCACATTATCCCTCAAATGCCAGATGTAAAAGACAGCAATTTTTGCATGACATCTTTGAGATATGCAAATTCTATCAACCACTGTAAATCCTCCAACTCTTCATATGACTCATCCTCTTCTAGAAATGTGTATATTGGCTGCGTCATTACTACAAACCAGATTAATGTATAACCAAGAAATATGAAAGAACTTCTGGTTTATCTTAAAGATCAGGCTCTTCATTTAGAATTTTGAACTGACAGTGCTTTATGCAAGAGTGCATGTTTGGGTCATTTGACATGTTTTTTGAGAATTGTATGATTTTTGTTTCTTCACTGTTAGTGTCTGGTGTTCTGATTAAGATTGATTTTTTTCTTTTATATTGGCCTATATGGTATGGGCAAAAGCATGCCCTAATCAAGGCCATCTTGGATAGAAGAGAAATGAAGAGTTGGAAAAGATATGGAAGAGCATAAACAGAATGCCTCAGTTGTTTGTAAACCTGACTTGTCATTGTGAACAAGATTCACACAGAAACCATGGTAGGCTGTAGACAGTCATGTATCATGGGTCCTGGCCACATTGGCTTGGACACATGCAGTTAGTTCATGAGAGCAGTGGCCAAAATAATACCTGTATGATAAAGGTAAGGCAGCAACATAATAACAGAAAGAAAGGGAAGATTGAAACAGCACTGGAGTTCTCTAGTTATGGAGAGACTATTGCTGTGGCCAACCCCATGAGGGAGTTCCAGAAGGGAACAGGCATCAGAGATATAGATAGATAGATAAAGTGAGATTTAGAAAGAGGTAATGGTAGAATTCATCCAGTTAACTGCTTTACTCCAAGATGTTACACAAGGCCAAATAATGAGAGGCAGTATGTTTAGTGTGAGAAAAAGAGTGAGTATTGGAGTCAGAAGCAGTAGAGGAATCAGATGAAGAATGTCATCATCAGCTTAGGAACGGATAGGGTGAAAGGTTGAAGAATGATCATTTATAGAGAAGAAAGAGGATAGGTGATCAGACAGAACCTAGATGTTCTCACAATATTAGATAAGTAGATAGTTACTAAGTAAATTTCAGTGATTTTATTCACTCAGAATGTTAAATTAAGTGGTAATGAGTGTTTTTTCTAATGCAGTATGCAAATTTTGTCCATTACTCCTCGTGTAAGATGTGCTGCTGCATTAAAAGGCAGTCATTTAGTAAGCTCTCATGACCAGTGTAGAGAGACAAATATAAGAAATGAGAGGATGCTACTGTATTTTGATATTAGAGCAAGCATAGCTCCAACTGACTGCACTGTTCTAGGTAGTTCATGAACACTTAGTTATTTTGTATTGGTTTGTTTGCCAGAAAGTTATTGGTAAAACACTCATATAGTAGGTCACTGGGTTTCCTTGCATGATTGGTGTTTCCTTGGGATTTGTTTCTGATCAGTGATTTATATCCATCTTTCAGCTTGACATCATTCCCATGTATGTAAAGTATACAATGGGTGAAAAATGTGACTGAGCCTCAAAGAGTATATATACCAGTACATTTTTTTACTTAATTTCCTGAACCAGTAGGGTAACATCAGATTGGTGAAGTTAAGAGGGCACCAGGGTTTTGCGGTCAGTGGTACATATGGGATTGTTGTAGCATACCTCGTTTTATATGACCTCATGCTCATTCATGGGGAGGGTATATCCTCTCACAGTTTGTTGCATTATTATTCATCTGAATTTTGTGAGTGCAGAATTTGAATCCATAATTTTAAACTTGGCTCTCAAGCACCTTAACAACTGCACAACTGCACAACCTGGAATTGGACCTAGCAGCAGATAGATTTATGAATGAGTCACAGGATGGGAAAGGGGGGCTAAGGTCCTTGGTGCCTTGAGGACTATGTGGGAGGAGAGGGAAGGCATGTGCCAGGGCAGAGATGGGTATGTTTGAAGTTATAGTAGTCTCACTACAAGTGTTCTGTGGATGTGAATCTTGGATGCTGAATGCATAAGAATGGAAGAGGTTGGCCATGTTGGAAATGAAATGCATGAGGACAGTACGTGGTGTGTGGCAGGTCGATTGTTTAAGGAACGACAATGGAAGAGAGAGATGTGGTAGTAAGCATGGTATGATTGAAAGAGTTGACCAGGGTATGCTGAAATGATTCAGACATAATAGAGAGGATGAGCAAAAGAAAGACTGATGAAGAGGATCTGTGGGTTAGAAGTGGAAGAAGGAAGGGGGAGCAGGAGGCCAACAAGGATTTGGAATGGTGGGGTGAAAGAGGCTATTGGGTATCAGGATCTGAACATTCAGAAGAGTGAGAGGCATGCATGACATGTAATAAACTTGATTGACATGAATATTGGGGGCAACATGGTGTCACTGGTCTGGATCACGACATATGTGTGCACTCGCCACTAGCTAGACCATGCAATACTCGGCAAGCTGCAGTTTCACATGATTACTGTGTGGTCATCGGCAACTCAAGGGTGGGCTTTTTTCATAACTGCTTCTTTCTCTATATGTCGAAGCTTTGGAACTCTCTACCTTTTCATGTCTTTCCCAATAACTGTGATCTGGCACATTTTAAAAGACCGGATTTTCACTACCTCCAAAATTCGTAAATACTTTCCCTTGTCTTTTCTTTTTCGCTTTTATAATTTCCGGCCTTAATGTGGACTTTTGTCCATTACTGGAGCTTTTAACATTAATAAAATAAAAATCAAAGTAATCCATGGAAGAGTCTTCGAAGCTTGGTTGTAGATGGTAGGCTGTGTTTGCAGTGCAGTACTCATAACAGCAAGAGAGTGAATGTGTGCCAGTAAGAGTTGTTCATACTTCTTGACACTACCTCACTGAGGTGGGAAGAGAATGTGTATAAAAAGAAATAATGAAAATTAGTCTGTACTATGTGCTCATTAATTTTTGACAGTTATAATCTTCTTTATGTTCAGTTTTATAACATTGACAAAATACTTCAATTATATGCTGCTTTAGGTCATTCCTGTCATATTATTATTTTTGTGATAAATTTACATTCATATTTCTAACATGGCCCTTCTCATCACACTGGGGTAAGCTAACTGTTAGTTCACATAACATCATTATACGGAAGGGTAAGCTAACTGTTAGCTCACATACCATCATAATACAGAAGGGTAAGTTAACTGTTAGCTTACATACAATCATTATAAAGAAATAACTTGCCTTTGTTATAGTTGTTTTTCATGCATGTTCTTGTCCTTTGACATTAGACATTCCCTGAGCAAGTTCCAAGTGAATATGGAGATTTAACTGTCTGTGAGGAAAAGTGTACCATATAGACAGTTGAAGCTGTTCCAAGCCAAAAGTAGGAATACTTGTATGCTGGTTTTTATTTGTAAAATAGATCCAATAAGTGTGAAATCACTTTCAAACTGTGTTCACATTCCTTACAAAGAATAGTACAACATACCAAATGTCATATCCTAGAAATAGCAATATATTATAAAATAGTAGAGTGTGGATATTTTTGTTGTATGGTATAAGTATAATATGGATATAGTGTATTGCAGATGAATATTTTGTCAGATATTTTTATACTTAATTTTAATATGAATAAAAGAAATTCATAACATGGCTTGTGTATGTTGCATAAATAAAATTACTTGGAGTTTTACTCATTTTACTTCATAGTTTCCAAAGGGGATTTTTTTTGTAATGCTACTCATACATATCTTGCATGTCATAGGTGGCTTTTAGGTGCAGGAGCAGAGATGCTGGAATTTCTTTTCTCCTGTACCATCATTTTCCTAAAGAGATAGCAGAGGAAGGAGCTAAGTGAGGGTTTTTCCTCTAAAGTTCATTTGTCTGTTCCTGATGCTACCTTGATAATGCAGGAAATAGGGCGCAAGTATGTTGTTTTTGTGTCTTTTTATATGTTTCTGATATTTCTGCTCTTAATAGATCTTTGATTGAGGCATACTAGTCAGTTCTATCCATTTATAGCATCTACATCCAGACATAGAAAATCAGATTACCTTGAATACAACACCTCTTTACCCCTTGGAATGAGGAGAAAGTTTTCTACCTCCACATTCCGTGCATGCTGTAAAAGACGACTAAAGGGGGCAGAAGGGGGGGCTGGAAACCCCCTATGTATTTCAATTTCAAAAAGAGGTAACAGAAGGAGCAGCCAGGCAGGGAGTGCTCATCCTCCTCGAAGGCTCAGGCTGTGGTGTCTTAATGCATTTGGATGTAATCAAGATGAGAAGAGAGGAAAGATAGGTAGTATGTTTAAGGAATGAAATCTGGATGTTCTAGCTTTGAGTGAAAGAAAGCTCAAAGGTAAAGGGGAAGAATGTTTTGAAAATGTCGTTGAAGTCAAGTCAGGAGTTCGTGAGAGGACAAGAGTAAGGAAGGAGTAGCACTAGTTCTGAAACAGGAGTTGTGGATGTGTGTAACAGAGTATCTATCTATCTGCATGTCTGATGTCTGTTCCCACCTGTAACTCCCTCAAGGGGGTGGCCACAGCAGTAGTCTCCCTAACTAGATGTCTGTTCCCACCTGGAACTCCCTCAAGGGGGTAGCCACAGCAGTAGTCTCCCTAACTAGTTAACTCCAGTGCTTCTTCTTAGCCTTTGGTGCTTCAACCTTAACAGGTCACTGTCAGAGGGCAACTCTAACACAATGTTTGCAGAGATACCTACATAATGTTCCTATTGACTGCTACTAAGGAGGTAAATTCTAGATTGATGTGGGTAAAGCTGAAAGTAGATGGCAAGAGATGGGTGATTATTAGTGCTTATGCATCTGGCCTTGAGAAGAAAGATCATAAAAGCAAATGATTTGGGAGCAGCTGAGTGAGTGTGTCAGCAGTTTTGATGAAAGAGACTGGGTATCAATGAAGGATGATTTCAATGCGAAGGTATGTAATGTGGCATTCGAGTGGCGCTTGGTGATATTCAGTGTTATGAGTGGAAATGATAAACAACTTGTGGAGTTGTGTGCTGAAAAAGGACTGTTGATTGGGAATACCTGGTTTAAAAAGAGAGAGATACCCAAGTATACATATGTGAGTAGGATAGGTGGTCAGTGGGCATTATTGGATTACATATCAGTTGAAAGGTATGTAAAAGAATGACTTTTGAATGTAAAGGAGCTGAGAGGGGCAAATGGTGGGATGTCTGATCACTACCTTATAGAGGCAAGGGTAAAGATGAGTAGAGGTTTTTGGAAAAGAGGAAACACTGTTGGGGAGAAGAGAGTGGTTGAAATAAGAAGCCTAGAAAAGATACTTGTGTGAAGAAATATCAGGATAGGTTATTTGTAGAATGGCAAAAAGTGAGAGTAAATGAATCAAGGGGATTGGGTGAGAAATGGGAGGTATTTAGGGAAGCAGTGATGGCATGTACAGGAGATGTATGTGGCATGAGAAAGGTTTAAGATGGGCAAATTAGAAAAGATAATGAATGATGGGATGAATAAGTAAAGTTGCTAGTGAAAGAAGAGAGAGAGAGGTGTTTAGGTAATACAGGGAAGGAATGAAGATGATTAGGGATGTATAAGAGAAAGCAGAAGGAGGTCGAAAGGAAAGTGTAGGGGTTGATAAAGAGGGCAAATGAGAGTTGGAGTGAGCGAGTATCAGAAAACTTTGGGGAGAATAAGACAACGTTTTGGAAGGAGGTAAATAATATGCAGAAGACAAAAGAACAAACGGGAATATTAGTAAGGGGCTAAAGGGGAAGTGATAACAGTTCATGATGAAGTGAGATGATGGAGTGAGTATTTTGAAGGACTGTTAAATGTATTTGATGATAAGTGGCAGATGTAGGGTGTTTTGTTCAGTATGGTATGCAAAATGAAAGTCATGGAAAGTGCTTTGGTGAAGACAGAAGAGGAGGTGAAATCCTTGCATAAAATAAAATATGGCAAAGCAGTGGGAGTAGATGGCATTGCAGTTGAAATTCTTAAGAAAGGGGTTGACTGTGTTTTTGGTTTGTTATTAAGGATTTTCAGTGTATGTATGGATCATGGTGAGATTTCTGAGGATTGGCGGAATGCATGTATAGTGCCATTGTATAAAGGCAAGGGGGATAAAGGCAAGTGTTCAGACTAAAGGAGTATGAGTTTGTTAAGTATACCTGGTAACATGTATGGGACACTATTGATTGAGAGGGTGAAAGCATGTACAGAGCATCAGACTGAGAAGGAGCAGAGTGGTTTCAGAAGTGGTAGAGTATGTGTAGATGAGGTGTTTGCTTTGAAGAATTTGTGGGAGAAATACCTAGCAAAACATTTGGATTTGTACTTGGCATTTATGAATGTGGAGAAGGCAAATGATAGGGTTGATAGAGATGCTTTATGGAAGGTCATAAGATTATATGGTGTGAGAGGAAAGCTGGTAGAACCACTGAGAAGCTTTTATCAAAGGTGTAAGGCTTGTTTATGAGTAGGAACAGAGAAGAGTGAATGGTTCCATGTGAGGGTTGGTCTTTGGCAGGGATGTATGAAGTCACCATGATTGTTCAGTTTGTTTATGGATTGGGTGGTGAGGGAGGTAAATGCAAAAGTTTTGGAGAGAGGGACGAATATGCATTTATCTGGGGATGAGAGGGGGCCAGGGAAGTGAGTCAGTTGTTGTTTGCTGATGATACAGCACTGGTGGCAGATTCAAGTAAGAAACTGCAGAACTTGGTGACTGAGCTTGGAAGTGTGTGTGAAAGGAGAAACTTGAGAGTGAATGTGAATATAAGCAAAGTTATTAGGTTTAGTAGGGTTGAGGGACAGGTTAGTTAGGATTTTAGTTTAAATGGAGTAAACTTGGAGGAAATGAAGTGTTTTAGATACGTGGGAGTGGACTTGGCAGCGAATGGAACCATGGAAGCAGAAGTAAATCATAGGGTGGGGTAGGGGGTGAAGGTTCTGGGACCACTGAAGAATGTGTGGATAAAGAGAACATTATCTGGGAGAGCAAAAATGGGTATGTTTGAAGGAATAGTTGTCCCAACAATAGTATATGGATGTGACACATGGGCTATAGATAAGGGTGGATGTGTTGGAAATGAAATGTTTGAGGGCAATATGTGGTGTGAAGTGGTTTGATTTAGTAAATAATGAAAAGGTAAGAGAGATGTGTGGTAATAAAAAGAGTGTGGTTGAGGGACCAGAAGAGGGTTTGCTGATGAAATGGTTTGGACATATGGAGCATATGAGTGATCAAGTTGGTAATGAAAAGGTAAGAGAGATTTTTGGTAATAGAAAGAGTGTTGCTGAGAGAGTAGAAGAGGATGTACTGAAATGGTTTGGACATATGGAGAGAATGAGTGTGGAAAGGTCGATAAGTAGCATGTAAGTGTCAGAAGTGGGGAGAACAAGGAGAATGGGAAGACCAAATTGAAGATGAAAGTTTGGAGTGAAAAAGATTTCAAGCAATTGTGGCCTGAATATGCAGGAGAATGAAATGCATGCATGGGATATAGTAAATTGAAGTGATTGGTTTACTGGGGTCGATGTGCTGTCAGTTGACTGAACCAGAGCATGTGAAGTGTCTGGGGTAAACCATGGAAAGTTCTGTGGGGTCTGGTTGTGGATCAGGAGCTGTCTTTTCGATGCATTACACATGACAACTAGAGAATGAATGTGAGCAGATGTAGCCTTTCTTTGTCTGTTCCTGGTGCTACCTCGCTAAGGTGGGAAATGGCGATCAAGTAAGAACAAAAATATGTTGACCCCAGCATTTGTCTTGTTTTGTTAGTGTATGACAGGTTCAGGTTACTCTAAGGAGTTGTTAGGCATGAACACCTCTCACTGAAGTCATTGAGCTTTTGGCATAAATTTTTACTCAGTGCCAGTAAGTTCAAGTTCTTAAGTTCTTAGACCAATTTGTGTTGTGTGATAGGGCCCTTTTGCTTTGATGAAATCATGATACGGATATTGTATATTTGTTAATAGTTTTTTTGCTATGAATGAGATAAATTATCAACCTTGTTTGAAAGTATCATTGTGATATGCATCATTGTATTGCCCACATAATGGATTTTTTAAAGGAAAACCTTTGAATCTTAACCGATTCAGTACAGTCATGGTGTATACACTAATAACTTTGTGTAACAATTTTTGTTCTTGAGTAATAAGCATTATTTCCTAATTTCTTATGCATAAAAAGTAGAGAAAAAAGTTGTTATTCCCTTCAAACTTTGCTTTTGTGACCAGGATAGTGATATTTAAAATCTACTTATTTCCAATTGGACAATGGGTGAATTTGCTCATTTTTATTCCCATAAAGTTAGAGAAACAACATATGAATCAGAATTAACATGTATTTACACTAATGTTAAGTGAAAGCAATCACAAAAGATTTAGAAGTGAGTAGTTTTTCAAGATTTACAATTGTACTGTAAATTCCTTTCACAAATCAGACCCAAATGTAATCTTCCATCATGTTCTCGTTATATGTTCCTTGGTAGTGGCATTCAAAGTCCAGTATATCCTGGTGGATATGCTCGCCTTGCTCCTCTGAATACATTCCCACGTTTTTGAATTTATCAAGATGAGCATCAAGGATATGGATTTTGATAGACATCTTGCAGCCCATTTTGTCGTAGTTCTTCACCATAGTCTCAATGAGCTCCACATAGTTTTCGTCCTTGTGATTGCCCAGGAAGCCCAGAACCATTGTGACAAAGCTGTACCAAGCTGCTTTCTCCTTCCTAGTGAGCTTCTTGGGGAATTTGTTGCACTCCAGAATCTTCTTTATCTGTGGTTCAGCAAAGACACTAGCTTTAACCTTTACCTCAGACATCTTAGAGAAGAAGTCTTGAAGGTAATTGAAGGCTGCAGGCTCCTTATGTAGAGCTGTGACAAGTTGTTAAGGCCCAGTTTTATGTGCAGTGGTGGCAGCAACACCTTCTGGGGGTCCACCAGTGGCTCCCACTTGACACTGTACATCCCCACAGAGAATTCAGTCCACTGTGGCCAGTCCCACATGTGGTAGTGCGTTGCGGTGTCCCTGCTGTTCCAAAGGCAAAGATAGCAGGGAAACTTGGTAAAACTGCCTTGGAGACCCATCAAGAGTGCCACCATTTTGAAGTCCCCAATGACCTCCCAACTGTACTCGTCATACTTCAAAGCATCTAGCAAGGCCATGACACTGTTGTATTCTTCTTTGAGGTGCACCGAGTGAGCCAGGCATGCCGAAATATGCCTTGTAGGCATCACACATCGTAGCAGATGCTGCCATGGAGTAATTATTTGCTCTTGTTTTGATAAATTGGCTGCAGATATAGCAATATGCATCTGCTGGATGCTTGCAGCCTCTAGATGCCATATCAGAAAAATGTATGTATATGTATCCTCTTAGGCAGCAAGATCTAAATTGAACTGGTTGGCTTAAGCCCCTTATATATATTCATTTATATATCTGTTTAGTATATTTGATCGTTGTTTCACATGTTAGCAAGGTAGCGCCAGGAAACAGACAAAGAAAGACCCATCCACTCACTTACACACATATATACATACATGCACATATATGCACAATACATACGTATACATAACAACATACACATATATACATACATATACATACACATGCACGTACATATATACACATGTACATATTCATACTCGCTCGCCTCCATCCATTCCTGACACCACCCCGCCCATCAGCACGTTATGGAAAAAATATATTAGAAATCCTCAAGAAGAGATACGTAAATTCTTCAAAAAGAATTATTTCTGCGTTCTTCCGATTAACCTGAGTAGACTTTTCAGAGCTCACCTTTCATATTCAGTTTTCCAACTTGTTTTTCTTATATACTAAAAACTAGAGTTGTAACTTGTCTAACGTACTCTCAGAGCCTCTTTATTTTTTGAAATGTCATTGGAACATATCTTTTTTCTGTTTATATATAAAAAAGAATATTGTCCTCTTAGTTCCAGGTAACGAAAGCGTAATATGCAGCTCCTCACCACAGATCAGGCCAGCTTCTCTGTTGGAATATTTTTCTATTTCTATCGATTTGTTGTGTAATGTAACTCTTACTTAGGCTAGAAGGAAAGGACTGTTGACATTATAATGAAGATTATGTCGTCCAGGGCGGGTTGGCGTCGAAGGAGACGGATGCTCTCCTGCAGGACGCCACCGTGGGCAGCAGCGGTGGCACCACAAGCTTCCCCCACACCTCATCGGTTCCCCTGACCAGCTCCCCCTCCTCGTTCCCACCTCCCGTGGGATCAGAGGACCCCCTCACCTCGTTTAGTTCCAAGGGACGCGGGTCTTCCTCCTCCGTCACCTCCCCTGTCAATTTCCGCAACCCACCAGGGCACCAGACCCAGCCGGACCTCTGCCCACAAGACGTAGACTGCGACTCTTCAAGGGCGCCCCTTGTGTCCTGCAGCCGCAAAGGCTCTCAGGAGAGTTCGGTTTAGTGCCCTTTCAGGTATGTGTGCTGAAAATAGACAAAAGTAAAGGAACGGTTTATTGAATTTAGGCAGCCATTCGGCTTAGAATACACAGCTGAGATATTACACAACTTGGGTCATAATAGTAACAATAGGTTAAAGTCAAGATGGGGCTGGATGCTTTTACGCTGTGGATAAGCACATGAATGAGGTATATATGTATGTGTGTGTGTGTGTATGTGTGTGTGTGTGTGTGTGTGTAGTTTCGTCCATATTTGTACTTTTGGAGTATGCTTGTGTATGTAAATGGGCCATCACAACTGCCATAATGTTTTGTAAACGATATTTACAGGTTTACGGACGTCAGCGCTGCCATGACGGGACCATATGTAGGCGTTGCGTGGCTCATCCAAGCAGGGGTCAGGTACTCAGGGTTGGGATTCCAAGCCACAGCTCGAAGTCGAGATTCCATGCCACACCTCCACGCTCCGAAAGATGCCATACACTCCGACAGAGGCCCTTTCGGACCTGTTTGCCGATGGGTCTTTTGTGATGGTTAATACCTGAAGCTCAGGTAACTGTCCAGACCTATGAAGGGTCCCCTAGTAGTGCTTACCTCAGAGGAAGTGAACATGCGAGACAAGATATTATGCAATGACCAAATACAGTGAAGATAAGCAAGTAAAGTGATTGGAGAGAATGGAATTTTTTCAGACGTAAGTGAAT
>JAUUDW010003238.1:0-10379 GCA_032361385.1 Panulirus guttatus
TTTTTTTTACAGCACCTAAGGTCAGCTAGGACATTTGGGCCACCTTTGCTCAGTGTTCGTTGTTTGGGTCATCTTCGTCAAGTATATAAAGAGCAAGGTCAATGTTGAGAAATGCTTCAGCTAACCTCTTGCTAATAAGAGAACACACTTGCTCTACCTCCTCTTCTGCTCCCACCTCCTCCTGGTGTTCCTTCTCCAGCTGGAGAAGATCTTCATTCAAGAGCTCTCCTTTAAGCAATCCTTGCAACTCCTTCATATCACCCTCTTCAAGCTCATGAAAACCAACTTTCTTTTGCTAGTTCCACAGTGTTTACATATGTTCTTGATACATCGGTGTTAAAATCAAAACCCCGGAATCCACAAATATACAAAGCTTCCGCTACACTCTGTTCATATAGACATTGGTGACTTCCATCCAGGACTCACTGATGATCATGATGGCATCCCTGATGGTAAAGGATTTCCAGAATTCCCTCACAGTCATATGGTCATTCTCTGTAGTCTTCATCATCTTTGCAAATATTCTCCATAAATAGTTGACCTTGAAATTAGATATCACCCCTGGGTCCATTGACTGGATTAGAGATGTAGTGCTGGGTAGAAGAAAGACTACTTTGATGTTCTCACCATGGTTCTGCATAGTACTCCTTCAGCTCTACATAAAGCTTTGCAGCAAAATAATCACAGAAAACTTTGCTTGTTATCCACCCCTTCAGATTATATAATAGACAAGCAAAATTGGCTTCACATATCCCTTAAGAGCCCTGGGATTTTCAGATTGGTGGACCATTAATGGTTTAAGCTTGCACTCATCTTAAGCACTGCCCCACACATGCAGCGTGAGACGATCCTTGGAAGTTTTGAATTCTGGTTCACTCTTTTCACAGGAAATTTACATTTTCAAAGGCATTCCCTTCCAAAATAATCTGGTCTGGTTCACATTAAAAAACTACTTAGGAGAATAATCACCTTCCTCGATAATTGTCCCGAGGGTTCCCTGGAAATTTTCTGCAGCTATGACATTGGCAGAAGCAACCTTACCAATTAACTTGATCTTGTGGTAATTGTAGCATTTCCTAAAATTTTCAGACCAACCAGAACTTACTAAAATGTTGGGTGCTCCTTCTTCCACTGCCAAGTCATCAAATATACTCTGGGCCTTTGCTTGTTATCACAAGCATGCTGACAGAAATATTTTCATGAGGTTGGTGTTCAGTCCATTTCCTCAAGATTCGTTACATTCTCTCCATAATTGGGCTCTGGAGATGTGAGGTCTTAAATGCACTGAGTAATGTTTCCACTCTTGGCATTCTCCTTGATCTATGCAGTCCCAAATAGTTCGTAAAGTAGATTCACTAAGTCCAAGGGCATATTTAATATCAGCTGTTTGTTCACCTCTTTCATGACATTTGAGCACATCCATTTTAATCTCAGTGGTGATGGCCTTATGCTTCTTAGCACCACTGGTACCACGAGAACTTAAGACACTATGGTAACATGATGCAAGGGCAAAACACATACAATATAGACTAATATTCCAATTCATGTACCCTGCAGAGCGCTGTTTTGTTACAGTGCTCTTTCTTGCATCTCAGAGCTCTAGTTTTACTTGGAAAAAAAAAAAAATCCATAAAAATCAAAAGTAACGAATCCAAACACTCACAGCACTCCAAGAGTAGCTCTCGCTGTTTATATTCACTTGGCCAGTCAGAGCTCCATACACATATATACTCACATCAAATCAGCACTGAGTGCTGTCCTCTGTTAGTACTGTACAAATATTCTTGCACTTATACTGTACACATATTCTCGCTGACTCGCCAGTTTTTCAATAATACTGTTACTATTTTTTACCCAACATGTCCAGAAGACAACCAGCAAGTTCTAGGGCTGCTAATGACCTAATGTGTCTACGAAAAGCCTCTACTTGGATGTAAAATTACAAGTGTAAAGGCAGTTAGAAGCAGGTGATCGTAGGTTGATGTTAGTGTTGCTTTCAAATTGGCTACATCTGCAGTTAGAGGCATGATTAAGAATGCAGACAAGATAAAAGCACATGCCAAGACGAACATGAAAGTAACAGTGATGAAGGTGACTAGTTCAAGGAGCAATTTGTTTGAAAAAACAGGGGACAGGCTAAGCATGCTAGGCTAAGTAAGGAGCACTTGGCAACACACCCAGTATGTGTTACAAATGACCTACCACTTCAGCTTTCTAATCACCTATACCTTTCTGCTTTCTCACTCCATATTTTGAAATGTTGTGTATAATAATGTAATAAACTTACACTCAGTTTTGAGGGTATATATTTTCTGTTCAAGAGTGTCTGGCAGAGCTGCGGCCGGTATTACAAAGAAACCAACACAAGTATAATCTCCTCATCACTTACCACAATCTCCCTCACCATCACCACCACTTCTTATCATCACCAACCCCATCATCACCACCACCTCTATTATCACCACCTAAATCATAATTTCAGTGATACAAAGATGGTTTGCTTCAGCCAGGGCAGAGCCATACAATGTTCACTACCTCTCTCCTCCCTCCCATGTCTCACCATAATGCTGCCTTTCTCAATCATTCTACTACAATAGTTATTATTCATCAAACGACTGTCATTCATGTTACAATATTGTACAATGTTTATATGTTATTCATTAATTAGTAATGTTACTCTAATAATCTGTTTATTAATACCTGTAACCCACATATACAATACTGTATATATCTCAAAGGTAAAAAATAAAGTACTTAGGAGTGCACCTCCATACATGCAGTGGTATAATGACCCCATAGAGAGCTATTTTGCTTAGTGGTCCATTTACTGGAAAGTATCTTGACCACTATTCATGGTATTAGTGTACAGTATACTGCAGCACAAACACTGTAGCACTCCATGACTACAGACTGTGTCCACACACTAAGGCCTGCAAGATGAGGAGCTGCATACCCACACCATGCATAAACACACTTCTCATATAGCACTGGCAATGCCAAACCACCAGGCTGTCACCCTGATGATGACTGCATTATTCCAAGCATAAGCCCATGTAAATTAAAAAAAAAGGTGTAAATGGACTGTGCATGTTATTCTAGAAATGGTGTAAATCAAACACATGTAAATCAAGAGGTCCTTGTAAAACCTGAGTTTAACAAGTGGTATAGACATTCTGGGATGATAACATAAGTTTATAGGTGGTTGGTTGTGTGGGAAATAGCTAACTTCATATGTGATCTTGACATCTGGGGGAGAATAATTAAATTCTGAGGTGATCTGTAAATTTGGGGAGAATAACTAAATCTATTGGTGGTCTGGACATATAGGGAGAATAATTAAGAGTTCATTTGCATAAAGTGATCAGAACCGAGTTGAGAGCATAGCAAGTCTATGCAACCAAAACCCAACTAGAGGAATTCGTTGTTATACCAAAAGAGATGAAAGAGATGTTACGAGCCTAAAGGAACTTGAACCAAAAGTTAAATGGACTGGTAACTTCAATTTTTATTTTGTACAATGTGAAGAAAGAAGGGTGGACTATGGATGCAGATTTAATTGTAGAGAATGAATCATGGATCATCAGAAAAGAGAGAACAGCCAAAGAAAGAAATGAACAAAGATGAAACATTGAGTCATAGTTCAGTTTAATGACAGAAGTGTATAACACACTAGATGTACTCTTTACAAACAGTTTGGTACTAGGTACTGACAATGAACATATCAAATCATGACAGTACACAAGTTAATGAAAGTTACCCTCTAGACTTTGGAGAAAAATATTTAAATACAGAAAAGAATGATGTGAGTGACTTACACTTTGACAGAAACTGGAAAAATATAGGAAATTTGACAGCTGAAATAGAATTAAATATCTTTAAAGTAAATGTTATAACTGCTAACAGCAATATTCTGGAAGATAAAAGAAACAGCTGAGGCTTCTTTACCAATCAAAAAAAATTATGGAAGAATGGAAAAGAAGATACCAAGGTAGAGACAAAAATCTGGGTGAACAGAAGAGAATGGAAAAAGAGAACATCAACTAATGAAAAGAGGATTGAAGAAGAAGAAAAAAATCATGACTGCTGACAGGGAGAGGAATGCACAATGGGAGAAAATTACTGTTTGGGAAAAGAATGCTGATGGAGAGGATTACTTATCGGAAGAGGAATGCTGACCAGAAGAATGCTGATTGACAGGATTGCTGATAGGAAGAGGAATGCTGACAGGGAGAAGAATGCTGATGGATAAGATTGTTGATGAGGACAGGAATGGTGACAGGGAGAAAAGCACCGATGGAGAATGTTGCTGGTAGGAAGAAGGAAGCTAATGGGGAGCATTCCTGACACAGAGAAAAATGATGGAGAGGACTGCTGCTAGGAACACGAATGCTGATGGAGAGAATTGCTGACAGAGAGAATACTGTTGGAGAGGATGGCTGATATGGAGAGGAATGCAGACAGGAATACCACTGAAGGAGAGGATTGCACATAGGGAGAGGAATGCTGACAGGGAGAAGAATGCTGATGGAAAGGATTGCTGGTAGGAAAAAGAATGGTGATGGAAAAGATTGCTGACAGAAATAGAATACTGATGGAGAGGATTGTTGACTGGGAGAAGAGTGCTGAGGAATAGGATTGGCCAATAGGGAGTGAGGATTGCTGAGAGAGGGAGGATTGCTAACAGAGAAAGGAATAATGTAAAAGTGTGGAAGTTATTTGTATATATATTTATAATTACCCAAGGACCAATTTCTATGAAAGAGCCCTGGCTCTGCATAAGACCTATCTGAAGGTTCCTGAAATCCAAGGGTGCACTACTTTCAGTAGCTAGAGAATGTAGACTCACCTGGAGTGAGCAGCTCTTTAACAAAACTACTCTCAGTGACACAGTCTTGCCAAAGATGGCTTTCGGGTGTTGTAATCTCATGCAAGCGGTGTCTGGTAACACTGAGGATGGAAGTTGTCGATACGTTTGGGAAGGGAAGTTTAAATATTTTGGTTTAGTTTGTGACGAAGTTGAAAGGTAGAAGGACTTGTGAATGGAATGGTGTGAAGAGTGTCATATCAGACATGTTTGATTGCATAGATTGCTGTGCAAATAGAGGTACAAGAAATCTAAAGAAAGACTGAGTGATTTGAAAATAAATGTTACTATATTTGTATGTCAGCTCATGAAACTCAAGTGAAATATGTTTAGAATTAGTATTATTTTTTACATGCAGCATGTAATGTGAGTCGTATATGGATCTTGTAATGATTGAGAAGAGGAAGATGCTCAAACTTGTTTGGGAGGACTAGACAATACAGCTAAGGTTTTATATCCACAGGAGAAACAATGTGTGACTGCTGACCTAAATGGTTGGATGGAAGACAGATAGAAGTGATAGATAGGTATGGGGTTCCAGCTGATGATAACAACAGTGAAAGGATATGTAGAATATGTTTGTTTGAGTATAAGATGTTATGGCAGTTGATGAATTTTGTGTTCCTTTGAGCACTGAAACATCAGAGATGTGGTAGGCTTTAGTGTTAGAGACAGTAAAAGTTATTGTTGGAGAAATGTTTGTACAGTGTTTTGAATGTTTTGAGAAATAGATGTTGTGTTGAAAACTGGGAGCAAAAAATGTATATGACGAAACTAGTATGGGAAAGAATTACATAAGAAAAGGTTATTGTTTGCAAAGATGTTGGGGTGACGTTTGTTGGAGAAGATTGGCATGAATAGAATAGGCATCAGCTTATGTAGCTGAAGCATACATATGCAGCAAAAATCTTGTATTTTGGTTAGACTTTCAAGTGGAATTTTGTTGTAGATGTTGTATGTATTAGGACAGAGAAACTCTGGTTAGTAGCACACAACCATTTAGATAAATCACTTGTTTTAATTCTCCAACACCACTAGTTTTGACATGACTTGAAACCCCTTTGCAAAAGTGTCTCAGATTTTTTTCAGTATTGTTATGACTGGAAGAGGGATTTATTATTGCATAGTATGGTATGATGTGTATTGATAAATACCACTTTTGAAATTTAATGTGCTTCATATTGCATATTATATATGCTTTAATTTTTTGTTTTGTATCCCATATGTATGCTACAGAGTCAAGTCTACCTCCATCATTTGTTACGTCAACTACTACGAAGAAATCTTGGCTACCATGCATGGGAGGTTGCAAGCACTTGCAGAGATTTGCCATACTTTCCTCATGCACTTGAACTCTTGTTACATCAGGTAAGATTACACAGATGATTTTAATTTTCTCTTCTTTTATGATTAGGGCTCCAATCATGAAAAGAATTCCACATTAAGGCTTGGCCTTAATTGAAATATGAAGGGGGTTAATAAGAGGGAAAACAAAATAGTTTAAGAATTTCAGAGAAAAAGGAAAATCTGCCTTTTAGAAAGATAACCAAGTCATAAGTTAGGAAAGATGTGAGGGGGGTAGAGAGCTCCAGATCCTTAAGTTCTAGGGAAAGAAACAGATCTCAAACTGGCCCACCCCTGTTACCAAGAGCCACACCGTAATAGCCAACTTTTAGGAGCAAAAACTAAAGTAAAACCTATAGAAGAGGGAAAGTATACAAAGATTGCATCACAGGGCAAGTGGGGCAGTTTGTAAGGATAGAATGGGGGAGTTAATAAGTTTGACTCCTTTAGACTCAACTGAGTCCAGTAAATATGTAGAGCTAGAACCTTCACTGATGTGAGACTAGTATTCCATAGAAGGACAGATCAGTCTTTTGCATGAATGGAGCAATAATTCAGAAAAGAATTTTTGGCAACTAAAGAGGACTCCCAGTTTCGTAGAGGCTAACTTCGCTCTGTGTAAAGTGAGGTTTCTAAGATAGGTTAGATGTTACAGTGATATTAAGTATGTTCATGGTGAGGGGTTTTAGAGAGAGATGGGCTGAGATGGGGTTTTGGAGATATTAAAGTAAACGAGGATCTGTCTACCTTATTGAGATATCCTGTGCAAGTTTTGAATTTATAAAGAAGGTGATGTTGAGATGCAGATCAAGAGAGAGAGACAATGGAGTAGATTTAAAGGATGTGGATGAATGCAGTGTTGAGTTGTCAGCGGATGAGTATACTGTTGTGTCCCTATATAGTGCAGTTTGATATAATGACTTACATGTAGTTGGGATAACGAAATTACCCACATTTTTTCATTATAACATGAGCTGTTGTGATCTGATGTGAGCTCAGCTGGCTTTATAGGATGTATTAAGGATATATAGGGTAGGGGACAACTACTAGATGGTGTGAAAGCCTTTGTAGAGGAGCAAATGCATGTGTAATAGTGGATGGAGAATTGAGCAAAAGTTTTGATATACATGTGGATGTGAGGCAGGGCCATGCGCTGTCACCGAGGTTTTTTAACATACGTTTGTGTGGATGGAATGGTAAGAGGGATGAAAGCAAAACTTGGGAAAATGGGTGTAGAAGTGGACTGTGGTGGTAAGGTATGGTGGCTGATGTCAAGCCTGTTTGCAGATGATACTGTGTAGTTTGCTGAGAGTGAAGACGAGTTGCCTAAAGTTTTAAGAGTGTTTTATGATGTGTGTAAGCTTAGGCGGGTACTCGCATCAAGGGGGTGACCTCAGCAGAAGAGTCTCTGCTTATCAATCTGCATACATCCCTCCCTTGTATACACCATTCCATGCATTCTTCCACCAATTCTCTACCTCTGTTGCTCTTCCACTCTATTTTCCCATGTCACATGTGGTCTTCCTGTCACACCAACCCATTTACTCATCTATTATATACTATCCCTGTGAACTCCCTGTCTTTTGTTCTTTCCAAATGCCCAAACCACCACAAAGTATTACATTTTACCCACTCTACCATTCCACAATTCATTCCCTTTGCATTGCCTGCTATACCACATCTCATGTACACCCCTTCATTTCTTTCTTCTTTCCATTTAGTCATACCACATGCTCCTCTCAAATAGCTCATTTCTGCAGCCTGGATTCTTGAACTTTACAACTCATTCCATGTCCAAGTTTGAGGTGCATAGGTCAGGGTCAGGAGGGTTATGCTGTCCCTTAATCCCTTTCTTCACTTCCATAATTACCCCTGTACCCTTCATTATTAAGGGACCCAAAGACTCTTCTACCCTGTACTGCTCTCTCCCCTGTCTTTCCTTTCAAATCACCAATCTTACCCAAGATAATTTCTGAATATTTGTATTCTGTCACCTCTTCCAGTCTTTCTCCCCCCATATCTATAACACACTTTAGTTCACCAACTTCTTTCACTGTATGGTTTTATGAGATATATACATGCCCTCCGTTTCCTGTCAAGCACCATTACTTTACTTTTGTTCGCATTTACCTTCAGTCACCCATGCTTACACACATCATAAAACATACTTACAACCTTTTGCATCTTCTTTTCACCTTCAGCAAACAACACAGTATTTTCCACAAACAAGTTTGTCACTAACCACCATACCTCATCAGCACACTCCACCTGTGCACCCCCTTTCCCTAGTGTTGTTTTTATCTCTCTTATCACTGCATCCATACATATGTTAAAAAGCCACAGTGACATACCCTGCCTCATACCCACATGTATACTGAATCTCACTCAACTCTCCATCCACTCTTGTACATGCTTTTACTACTCAATAGATGGTTTTCCACCACCCAACAGTTTTCCCCCCCCTACTCCATATATCTTCAACACATCCTATAAAGCATTCTTCTCAGCTCTGTCATACACTTTCTCTACATCCATAAAAGTTGCCTACAGCTTCTTACCTTTTGCTATATAGTTTTCCACAGTTATTTTCACAACAAAAATCTGATACACATATCCCCTACCTTTCCTAAAACCCCCCTTGCCCCTCACTTATTCTGCATTCAGTCACTTTCATCACTCTTAGCAATCAACACACCTGCATACACTTTTCCCAGTATACTTAGTAGACGGATTTCCCTACAATTGCTACATATATCCTTAGCCCCTTTTCCTTTTAATTAAGGAATGAAAATAGCTTTCATCCTATCCTCAAGCACAACCATTGTGTCCATTCTAAATTACAAATCATTGCTTCCAGTCTGTCACACTTTCTCCTCCATACTTCCAGGGCCTGGGGTACTTCAAGTTCAATGGGCCCCTTGTACACAGAAATTAAGATACACAGCAAATCAACATATTTATGCAACAGACTCAGTTTATTGCTTGTAATTAAAACTGACAAGTTATACATACATAAAAAGGTACATCCATATATACAAACACTACATTAGCTACAGAGAGTCTTTCTTTCTACACTTGGCATCTGAAAGACCTTTAATGAACTCCTCAAACTGTATCGTCTTTAGAACACTGCTCTCTACATCCAGTAGGCACAGAGCACTTAGTCTTTCATGGATCATTGTGGTTCTCAGATAATTCTTTATCATTACCAATTGCTGAATGATTTCTCTCCAGAACAACTAGTGACCATCATGTTCAAATATATTCTAAGAGCTACATTATTACTTGGAAAGGTGTCAGCATGCCCTTCTTCATGAAGTAAAACAGCCTGTTGAGATGAGTGAGACATAACCTGAACTTGGCAGAGGCTGCAAACTGGACAGTTACCTCTATGAACACATTACTGAAATCATGGGGGAAAGCAGTGATAAGTTTCTCAGCTTCTGTTCTTGTTTCTGCATCAGGTAGACTGCATAAGTTAACTATGACTTTGAACCTGTCGTACACTGATTGTTGTGCTACCCTGCATTCTTTTAAGGCAATAGACAACTGATCGAAAATAACATTGAAAGTTCCACATCTGAATTTTTCTCTTGAGGAAAGTGCATCTTCCTATGAAACTGATGTTGGATTCACATCATAACGTTTGTTTCTCTTTCTTGGCCTGCCTGTATTGCTTTGTTGTCAGTGTTGCCACAGAAGTTCCTGGCATCCAGTTCCAACTCTTCATACCTATCCCAAAGTGATTCCAGAAACTTTTCCAGGGAATCAGTTAGATCCACCACTATCTTCAGTTCAATTTCAACTCCTTGAAAAGCTTTATTTGTGCTATTGAACTGTACAAGAATTAAATTCCAGATCTTGGCCATCAGAGCAGTTTCAAGACTGTCTATTTTGTCTGCCAAAGTCTGAGCTTCATGTCTTGCTTCAAGTGTTTGCTCCAAGTCACTTTCAACATTTCTGAGGGCATTAACCTCTCCTTATCATCCACTGATAGGTCTTTCTGGTCTTTGGCTAAGGGCATCCCTAACAACTTTTGTTGCTATATCTTTCCTTCACCTATCCGCTCTGATGGAACTATAGCTGTCTTTCCCATAGACAAAGCAACTCTCTTTTGTTCCCATTTCTCCTCTAACTCCACCTTGGATGACTCTAACATTCCCTCACCCCC
>JAUUDW010003248.1:0-10379 GCA_032361385.1 Panulirus guttatus
TAAGTCATTCGAAGTTACTTTCATTGCAAATTAACAGAATATCCAATTCGTCAGGTTCATATTTTTTCGAGCCTGCTTCAGTGTCACTCAGCTCAGCAAATTATGCATTATAGTCCTATTTGGCAACGCAACCCTTACGTTACAAGTCAATATATTTTTTAGTCAATTTGCGAACACCATTGCAGCAAATCGTCACGGGTTTTACTTATGATGTTATATTCTATCCAGATCATTCTGTTCTGTGACAAATAAATTGTATAGTGCAGTTATCATGTCTGTATGGGATGCAGCTCACAGTTAGACGTACCATCCATACGGAGTTGCTCCACGTCTCTGACGTGTGATCATTTCCAAATACATAGGACCCTCGGATGCAGAGACTTTTTAGTGCGAGTATGCAATGCATGCATTTACTCATTTACCACCTCACTCTCATCCTTAAACAGCTCGTCTTTCCCAGTGTCTTATTTCCTTCGTGGCATCTGAGTCTTTGTAGTATACTTGTAGTTTCCGTTCTGAGTCCCCAAACTTAAAGATGATACTTTGCCATAAAAAAATTTCACATGTCTTTAAATATTCCATCTATCTCCAGCCATGTTCTAATATGTTTTATCACCTCTGTCATTTATTACTTCCTCAAGATCTCAGAATACCCAACCAAGTCATCCCATGTTACACATTTTGGTATCCACTCATAACACAATGTTCTTTTCTCATCTGTTCACTTCTATAGTTCTGTTGCATCACAAGATAATACATCTTTTGTTCTGGTTGCTCTTTTCCTGGCCGCAGACTACTACCTTCATTCCTGGTACTCCGTCCTCCCCCCCCCCCGTCCTTTTTTTTGTTAATCCTTACACCTCTTGTTATATATATGAAAAAAATTGCATTTCCATTTTTCACATTTTATTCACTCGTCTTAGCAATGGAGGCTGATATTATACGTTTTGCCACTGCCGTCTTTCAGCGAACAAGTAATATTGTGAGGTGTGATCGATAAGACCCGAAAGATTTGGATATAGATTTACAGCTAATTTCTGACGATCATTTCGGATAATAGATGAATTTCTGAAATTAACGTTCATTGATGGTTAGAGACTGGCTGCATTCAGGGCATCCAGAAAGACACTAGAGCTCCCTTTTGTTGTGTGTTGATGTAATGATGATTCAGGAACGACAGCAACAGAAGGAAAGAAAATTAGTGGTGACAGCATCACCGTGAGGGATAAAATAAGAGAGCATAAGTAACAGGGATAATAGTAAGAAAAATTATAAGGATGCTAACAGACAATGATAAGGATGGATATAGGGATAATCACAGAGATTATGTTAGGGATAATAACAGGTAATTATTGGTGCAAACTGAAAAGACGTCAGGGAGGTGGGCGAGGAGTAATAATCCTTGAACACGAAGGATGAAAGGAAGTAGAGCAAGGCTGAAAAGTTAAAGAACTACCAGGCGTATAACTTGAAGGGTCTAAATATGGATGAAGTTCCAAGAACAGACTTCAAGCTTTGAAGGCTGCTAGCTGGATGCCAGAGTATCTAGAAATTCTAAAAGACTTCGTCGTTTTTGCATGCATTTATAACAGTGCTTAGAATGAAGTAGGACACATGAATTGTGACAGCATTAAACAACTGGTGCGCTGGTAAATGTGTAGGTAATGCTGGTAAGAGGGAAATATATATCACTGGTAATGCAGAAAGTTTTAGTGAAAGATAAGATTTGGAGCATGATAAAAAAGGAAGGAGTGGAGGCAATTGCGAATATAATATATACAGTGCATAATGAAAGAAGGTTGCTTGACAGAATGCTGCATAAAAGATGCTGTATCCATCTACGAAGGGTACTGTTCAGTTTTGTTAGGAGAGTGTAAGGGAAGTTATAGTCTTGCTGCGAGATGATATGCGCCGAGACCCTCGTCCCGCTCCGCCTTAATGTTTCTGCACGAGACGAGGAAAATAGATTGTGACGCGTTCCAGACCCCGGTGAATACCATACACCATGCACACTATGACGAACGTATTTCCAGGAAGACCGAGAAGCTGATGGGGAAAAATGAAGAAGGGGAAAATAGCTATGTGTGGGATCGTGATTAAGCGTTATTTCAGTTTTCGAGTATAACGAAAGTAAAAGAACTCCAGTTAGTAATACTGTCCTCTGTCGTGAGGCAGTGAGCTGACATCACGACGCAGCATTTTCTTTTGTACGATCATACAATACCCAGTAACAGTGAGCGAATGGCTGATATGAATATCAAGCCACGAGAGAGAAATTTTGAATGTCAGTAGCGCGTCAGACCAGTACAATGAGCTACATTGCTGCACTCACATTCGTCAGACTGCTACATTAGATACACTTACATGTACCGAAATCTCCCAAAAAAAGACAATCGATAACTTACCTGCACCTAAGAAATTAAAATGTGCGAAGAGATTACGGCTTCCAGTTGTAAATATCCACACGCAGGAAAGATGCTGGTAGGCAAGAAAGCGCAGAATACGTAAGGGGAAGCAATAATGCAAGGAAAAATACAAGGATGGAGAGATATTGATATATCGAGAAAAAGAGGTGTACAGGGAGGGAATAAAACAGTGAAAAACAAGTAACGGTAGGCAATAAAACAGGGAAAAAATTTAGGGGAGGCAATAAAACGCAGGGAAAAATAGAAGAGAGGCAATTACACAGAAACAACAGAGGTCAGGGGAGGTAATAAAACACAGAGGAAAACAGAAGCAAATGGAAACCACGGAAAGTAATGGTAAGAGAACACAATGAAATACAGAAAAACAGAAGAAGGGAGAGGAAACAAAGCAACAGCATAAAAGGGTAGTCAGTAAAACATGATAAAACAAAAGAAACTTTAAATAGGAGCATAGAAACAACAACAAGAAGTAAGAGAAGGCCGTAAGATAAGAAATAGATAATGGGAAGTGATACCAAAACAGACCTTATAAGTTAGTGAGGTTGGCTGTGGGTGGCGGAGCCCAGCTGCTGCTGACCCTGGCAACACAAGGAACCATCTAGATATATATACATCTTTCTTTTCTTTCTTGATCGCTGCTTCCTGGGCCAGCGAGATAGCACTAGAAACAGAGAGAGAAAGGCTGCACTTGCCCACTTCCATTCTCTAGCATTCATGTGCAAAGCACCAAAACCATAGCCCCCACCTGCTTCACACACCCTGCTTCAGTCCACTGACAATATATCAACCCCTGCATACCATGTCATTCCAATTCGCTCTATCTTGTACACGCCTTTCATCCTCCTACATGTTCTGGCCCAATCACTTAAAGATCTTTTTCGCTCCATCCTTCCATCTCCAATTTGGTCTTCTCCTTCTCCTTGTCCCCTCTGCTTCTGACACATTTAAATTTGAAGATGCGCTTTACTGGTATGCAGAGGTGCCTTTTGTCACATGCAACTGTAACCAGCACTACATAAAGATCTTACCCTATGGGAACCCTAGCCGTACTTGTTCACTGAGGAACTTGTTTTTATAGTGCGTATTCTCCTTGAAACAATTATTATTCAGTTTCTTAGCAAATAGTAAAACTATTCAACCTTAAAGAGATAATTTTTGCAATAGCATCATTACCAAAATATACGCTAATTAGATTTCTCTCAGACAATGCTTCACTGGAAGGGAGGGGAACTCTACTTTGATGAGTCGGAATTAACCATATATTTGTTCGTCTTTATTGATAGAAAAATTAGATTCAACTGTGACAGAATTCTGGCCCACGAATATTGTATTCCATCTCAGGGAGGTACGATGGAATCAGGTAATGGGTTTGTTATGGTGATGGCAACCAGCGGTATGGAACTACATTGTGTGGAAACTGAATCTAGTTGTTCCTCGGTGATAGAATTCACGTTATTATATCTGGCGAAATGTCTGGGTCATCTTCAGAAAAATGTGTTCATAATGAATACAGATTTTTCAGACGCAGAACTGAATATAGAATGTCAACTTTGGGCGAGATTTTCAGATAAAATGATGCGGTGCAGAAAATATTTGGGACTAGATAACGATCGAATGCGTTATGGTGAACTTGGGAGAAACGGTGAACGATAGCAGCTAATATGACACAGTGAACTCTTAAGTGCGACGATACGACCTTGAAACGCAACTTTACGACCTTTGAGCATGCGAATACAACTCTCAGGTATCGATGAGTTGATCATGAGGGGTCTGGAAAAAGTTCAGAATATCATTTCTAAGTATCATCACGCATAAGGGTCGTTCTGTCGTGCCGTCGTACTCAAAGGTTGCAATCATCGTCCATAAGCGTCATACAGTCGTACTCAAGAGTTACAGTCCATGCTTAAGGCGTTAAGAAAATGTCCGTAATGGCTGAGGGCTAGGAGGTGAGGCCGGGTGACGGGGTAGGCGAGGCCGAGTAACTGATCTAACGTAGAGAATATAACTTGTCACATATGGAACATATGACAAGAGAGCATATGAAGGCTGGAATGATAATGGTAATGATAATACGTTACTGGCCACCAGTCAATATCCACTAAATTATGTATAAACCTACCTGTAGTACAATTACGTAGCTCACCTAGAGTGTATAATGCTATAGCTATTGGAAATAATTTCTAGAGGAACTGCCAGTAACTCATCCATAGAAAACAGGGAATATCAAAAGGGGTGTTACATAAGTCTGGCGAATCAATAAAATCCTACACGCTGCATCCGTATCCAAGCCCAGTACTATATCTAGTTGACATACACTATACAGGGGTACACAAGGACGCCTGATGTGAGCACCACAGGAAACGTTTCTCCTCACTCTGTACTGCCTCCTTTAAGACCAGAAATATCCCACTCTCACCCGCAGCACAAGCCTCACACTGCCCGGGTGGCACACGGTGGATATAAAAACCAAACATATCACAACGCTTCCCTGAAATGACTGTTACTTTCCCGTCAGTTCACGTGAACTTTGGCTTTTCATGCATTTCCAGTCGTGGCATCACACATAAACCGCATCACCCGCAGGTAGCTATCACGAACTCAGCTCTACCCTGTGGGTTACCTGTCTACCTGGACAGTCGCACTGCCTACCCGAGTCAATGTACGGAATTTTAGATACTGATTAGATCCTGATTTACCATTCCCGTTAGCTACCACCAGGGGCAGAGGGAGGGAATGTCGGTGAGGTATCGGTCAATCACCGAGTTTCACGAGGTTTTGGTCTTACGTCTGGCGAATGGTCACGAATGTGAACGTAATATACGCAGCTGAGAAAGAGCAACACAATGATGGCAAACTGAAATTAAACACGCATTCAGTAACAACATACTATGCCAAAATTATCAACTTTATTGGCTATGAATTTAATCAAGTCTTATCGAAAAGACGAAAAAAATAACTGATGAAAAGAGAGTAAAAGTATTTATGCCTTCTACTTCACTAGTAGCCACCCCAGGCAGTAAAGTAATCCATACTTTGATATCATATACTTCAGTAGTCATCTAAAATAGTTATACTTAACCATCTTTCTGCCATCCATTAGCGGCAGTGAAGATTATACAATCGCTTATCTTCCCTACGCTCTGTAACTAGTTGACTTTACTATACTGCTAATCCCCTCCCATCCGCTATACAGCCAGTCCCCTACCGTTCACCCTGAAAACATTTACATTCCTTTACCATACAATCCGTCCCCCCACCTCCACTATACAACCAATTTCCTCACCTCCAACTACTGAGGCATGTAGGAAATATATTACGGTGTCTCGCATCCCCTATGTCTCTTGTTCACTCCGTTACTGTATAAATGATCTTGAGGTTTAAAATTAAGGGCACAAAACTGGAATGTTGGAGTCAGAGAAAGACCAGCTTGCTGTGTTGGTGTTTAAAGAACATTTTGGATCTTGAAACTTTGATAACTCTGTGAGGCGAATGCTTTACAAAGTCCCTTTATATAGCACACACTCATCACTGTTCCCAGTGCTCCATCTGGCTGCAGCAATACCGTAAGTTTAACTCTGTCATACACGTTGCCCACCCGGTTAGGTCGATCATACCATCTTACGGCTCGCCTAACGCGAGAGTAAGCTGTCTTTACCATCCGGCTGATTAGAATATGTCAGTACCACTAACCCTTTAATTACCAGAAACACTTTCCACCTCCAAGATAATGAGGCCACATATTACACTCTACCTTGTTAATCAGAATTACCGTGTTCTACCATCCAGTTAATTACAAATGACCGTCTCCCCAACACAGCTAATTACAATAAATTTCTCCATTAAACATGCTAACCATTACGGACCTCCACAACGAACAGTAGCCAGGCTAACAACGTGGGAGAGTAATGATAATAATAATAATGGTAATTAATGTTTAGCATAACCATATCCTTTATTTTGGAAACCCCACGTAATCAAAACCTCAAAATTTCTTTTCAAAAGCTGTTTTGAATAAGCACAGCAATTATTTTCGTTGTGAGCAGCAATTTCGTATCTACAGAGGCCTTATTCGTCCCAGTAATTAAATATTGCTCGCAGATCTGAGGTGGCTTTTGTACCACCTCTCTCTTGGTCGTAATAATGGATACAAAAGTCTTTCACCTAATCAACTCTCGTGTCACTTCTCTTCACCCATCCCTTTTTTCGTTCTACAGGTGTTATTTTGGCTACTGCTCTAGTGTGCTGTTTGTGTATCCCAGCAGCAGGCCTGGTTCTGGTTTCACCGCCCACACCAGCTGCCGTGAGCGGGCCTGGTTCCTGCCTCACCACCCACACCAGCAGTTATCAGTCACACACACACAGAGACACTTGACTCGGGCTGCGCAGCTTACCCTGCAAGCCGTTTCCTGTATATCGGGGAGAGCAGCAGGAGGGCCGTTTTATGCCATAATTTTATGATTAATACGTTATTCAATAAGTCATTCCATTACGTCAAACAGTGAACTAGTCATTGGGCAATTATTTCAGTCTGAGGAACAAATTTGATTTAAACAACAGTCGCTCTTAGTTCTTACAGCCGATGCATGTTTTTGAATTATATTAATAACAATGCAAAAACAAAACTTGCACATATAATTTTTCACTTGTAAATTTTTATCCCACAGTTACCATTTGCAATTAAACCTTTGTTGCTATTCCTACAGCCTCTTCCACTCTTACCTAGCTCCATCTTTCTTTTTATGTCGTGGTCTCTCATTCGCTGGAGAAAGTTTCGGCTCAGCTTGTTGTGTCTACGTTTATATTCCGGCGGAGATATTACTAGATACATTGTTTTTACTGTAATGTGGATTATGACTTGTTCGGCTGCATGTGACTGAGAAGCTTTTATTGGAGAGGGAGCTGACAATGCCGTGATATCAGAATAGTGTGGATTGATAAATAAGTATTTCTTCCGGAACATCCTAACATGTTCCATACTAAGTATTACGTTCAAATCGCCAGCGTAAACATCGTACCGATAGGGAGACAGGATGCCACCCTGACGGGTTCCATTAGTCGACTTGAATGTTACTGGCGAGTATATGCCAACCATTGATGAACGTGAGTTAATCTTTCACTAAACTGTACATTGGCAGTTACCATAGGCGGCTTGAATAAACCACTGAAAGTGTTGAATCAGTCTTCATATCACTGAGCACTCAACTGACTCAAAAATGCTGGGAATGACGCTGGTGAGGGTTAATTCATACGTATCAATAACCTCGTACCTGGCTGGGAGAAGGGGATATGTTGGCACCAGAGGATTAGGGGTAGGAGGGCCGTTAATGTCGGTGGTGAGTGTTGACGTGACTCACTAATTTCTCTGATGAGTCACAGGAGAGCGAAGTGAGTCCCATGGATCACAGGGAGAAGTACATGACTCACCGGGAGTTTATCGTATTACGAGGGAGTTGCGGACGGGGCCGGGCGGTGCCGGGTGCACAGTACAGTACTTGTCTTATGCAGAATTATGACAAGCGTCTGGTTAACACATACATGCGTCACCTGATTACCTTTGTTTAGACAACATTACAGAATTTTTTTTTATCAAAATACAGTAAACGTTTCTTATGCTTTTGCTGAATATTTAGATCTTGCTTCTATTAAGGCTTCTTTATTCCTAAATACAGTTCCAACTTGAGTCCGTAGTGTAGGTCCTTATACGAACATAAACAGACTGCAGATTAGACGAAAATTGGGGCATTATAATCTGTATTTCGTATATTTGTATTCATAAACTCAAACAAGATGATCTTGAGGAAGCAGACCCTTGACTCTTTACAGGACTCTTCATAGCGTCATGTCCAGCTTTTGTAATACTGTGTTGCTCTTGGAGTTCCATCATGACTTTAACCCAAACCCAGTGGACAGTCACTCCCTCTCCCTCTTACGTAACACAGTGTTCCACAAAACTGATGGACACTACTGCACCGAATAAAGCTCCAGTTTACTCATATTTCTGATAAAACATTTTTTCTTTTTCTTTTGCAAATTCTTAGCTTTGCGAAAATCTCAGAGAGCCTCCGCCTGCACTCCATAGCCATTACTGAAGCCATCGTCTTCCTCACTTTAGTGTTACAGCTCAAATATATATGACCCAACAAAAGTCACCTCCTCATCCTCGACGATTTCAGTGACATTTTTATTAAATTAAACCCTCGTGGGCTGGGAGAAGAAGGTGCTTTCAATGGAAATGATGATATCTGTGTTGCTAGAGTCGCTCTTTGCTGGGTATTGCATGGTCGTTCAGGGTATGATTTCACTGTGGGTGCTGGCTCCTATGGCGTATCCTAAAATTCTTATGGAAGAATAAGGAAAAAAAAAATATGATGTTTTTCCTTTACACGAAGAATTTTGCTTTTAAATCTAGTTTAAAACTGACAGATGATGTACCAGGTCTACATAAAAACTCTCTTCACTATCGCAGTCAGTAGGATTATATTTTGGTGAGAACTCTTCCACTGTCGTCGTGTTCGCAGTTTAGAATATCCATAGGTATAACCTTCCCCAACAAGCCTCGCTCCCTATCAGCCTGAGCCACAACAACAACAACAACAACAACAACACCCCACTCCCCCCTGGGGATGGCCTACCACCAATGGAGCCTCCTTCACCAACACTCTCTGCTCTCCCTCAGTTTAACCTTCAGCTTGTTCTTAAATTATGATATCGAAAGTTTGTTCTCTTACAAAGGAAGAGAATGCTTTGGGTATCATAAGATGAAAGAGCAGAATTCTTGTGTTTTTCACCGTCGAAAATTTCCAGTTATTTTCACACGTTACCATTTACGCAAGAAGACAGAGGAAGTTTTCCGAGGTTGAAAGCTGCAACCATTGTAAATGCAGCATATGTAAGGCTGCCATAACTCAGTGTAATGTATAACCTATTGGCGCTAAAGATGTCAGATTGCATTTTATGAATTACAGACATAACCATTTGAGATTAAGTCACTGTTCGGTCCAAACTAGAAGACTGACGGATCTGTACACTTGTACTAAATACTTTAAACTCTTCAGTGCTCTTGTTAAAGAAAACGGTCAGTGACATTACAAGTCGATTTTATGTATAAATTCTTCATTGAATTTTAAATCAGTGTATTATAAGATGCCAGAATGCTAAACAAAGAAATAAAGCAGGATTCATGTACAAATATAAGACTAGACTTTACAACCAAGCAAATAAATTTACGGATTTACAGAGGCTGCTGAAGGTAAAATCCCTCTCAGCTGTTGTTCATCACATTTTAACAGCTTAATATTTTCCATTACTTTTCTCTTAGCGAATTTAAAATTTGTTGCTGGTGAATTGAAACTCTGAGCTCCCCACTTCCCGCCTGACCTACATTAACGTAAAACAGTAACTGCTCTCATTATTATATCTTTATAATGCGAGTTCCAGCCACCTTAAGAAAAGGTAGTCATGCCTCAGTACAGAATCATTAAATATAAGCAATAATTCTCTGGGAAAACACTTCATAACAGATGATAATCTCATCACCACGTTTGCACTTTCCCTGCTTTAGTAATCTGTCCTGTCTGATGATGATCAACAGACGCTGAACATTTATGTACTTATACGATATTTTCTTATGACAAGACGTTCTCTAACTGTAAAGGTAATCCGTTTTGATGCGAAACCTTCCTTACGCACATTTAATACCATATTGATTCACAGATAGGTAGATAGAGATAGAAGATGTTACGCAAACACACTGTGGTTAGCATCACTGACCATGATTCATGCACGTTCCTGCCTGGATTCGTATCCCATAACCAACCCAGGTGTTCATCCTCCCTTCGGGGCTCGATGATATATGGGAATCTGGCTTAGGCTGATGTGTGTGTGTGTGTGTGTGTGTATGTGTGTGTGTGTGTGTATGTGTGTGTGTGTGTGTGTGTGTGTGTGTGTGTGTGT
>JAUUDW010003258.1:0-10379 GCA_032361385.1 Panulirus guttatus
TATGACCTGGCACATTTCAAAAGACAGGTCTTTCACTTTCACAAAAAATTCGTAAATACTTTCCCTTTTCTTTTCTTTTTCCGTTTCATAATTCTCTATATTTCAATTATGGCCTGGCCTTGATGTGGACTTTTGTCCATGATTGGAGCCTTCAACATTAAAAAAACAAACAAACTTAGAAGCATGTACCTCAGAAGGTTTGTACACATATGTAGGTGGGCTGGCAGCAAATGGAAAGGGAGAAGGAGATTACAGACCACATCAGAGGAAACACACCCAACAATGTTAGAGTGGCAAAGACAAAACACACAGAAGAACTAAAGTCTAACCTTATCTGCACAGACGGGTTCATAACAGAAAGGATGGACAAACATAAAGCATGGGAGGGATTGGCACTTTTGAACAGCACATAATGGGTAAAATTACTGTGAGAAGGATGAGTACAGTTAGTATACAACCCTTCTAAGAACTGCAATGACCCAGAGCAGAAATACAGTAAGAGCAATGAAGAAGCAGTGAGGATGGTGAAGGAAGTGGTAAGACATTCCCTTACTGGAGATGGTAAAACAATGATAATGTGGGATTTCAGTTACTGGGAAATTAGAGTGGGAAAATGCAAATTCTCATAGTCACAGAGAATCCTGTAAATAGAAAGGAATGCAAAGAAATTCAGACAGTAATAGACCATTCAGTCCTCACAAGGTTGTTTGTAAAATCGAAAGAAATCAGACACTTACAGATTAGTGTGGTAATAGTAAAAAGACAAGTGATTTCTCAAAGAGAAAAACCTGCAGAATATTTGTTTAACTAAGTAGACACAAATAAAGTCAGTTGTGGATTTGAAGTAAAATATTTTCAAGGCTATTCAACTACTTTAACGGGTAAACATCTCCAAAGTTAACAATTCCACTGAAGAAAAGTTCCTTTGCCGAATCTGAGGTAAAATATTTGTTCATGAGCTTGTATCCATTACTAAGAGTAAAAATCAAATTCCTCTATCCTTAGGCAGCTTGTTACATTGAGAAAACTGAAGCCCTTGATAACTCTGAATAACCATATTAGATCATCTCTTCTTTTCAGAGCCAAATAAATTTAAGTCACTTTATTGGCTCTCATTAGTTTTGTTTCTCAGTATGGAAATCATCTTGGTTGCTTCCGTCTGTAATCTCTCCATTCTGTTTATGTAATTTTCAAGCAAGGTGACCAATTTTGAACACTATTCAAGGCAGGGATGTACCAGTGAATTGCAAACAGTAAGTATAATTTCCCTTTGCTTACATCTGAGAACCCTGCACATGAATCCAAGAATTTTCTTTGCCCTTATTACTGCTTCTGTGTACTGCTTACTTAGTCTGTGAATGTATAATTTGGGAAAAGAAGTTCTATATTGATACTTTTCTTTTATGCTGGAGGCTCCATAGACAAAAGTCCTAAACCAGGCCTTAACTGAAATATGGAAAGGTTAATCAAAGGGAAAAGGGGAAGACAAAGGAAAGTATTTACAGATTTTGAAGAAAGTAAAAAACTCTTAAAAAGTGACGGGCCATAACTACTGGGAAAGATATGAAAGGGTACAGTTCCAAAGCTCTGAGGTGTATGGAAAGAAACAGTTATCAAAATAGTAAACCCTTGAGTTGCCAATGGTCACACAGTAATCATGTGATGCAACAGTTTACTGAGTATTGAGTGGCCTAGCTAGTGATGGGGGCTCACAAGCAGCCAGGTCTCAGGAGAAAAAACCAAAGTAATACCTTTAGAGGAGGGAAGGTCAGCCAGCATTGTGGTGTATGAAATGTGAGTCAAGTTTTGAAGTTAGCCTGGGAGAGTTCATAATTCGGACCACTTTCGACTCAACTCTGTCGAGTAAGGTTGCAGATCTAGAAACACCCTACATACAAGAGCAGTACTCCATAAAAGGGCAGATCAATCCTTTGTATTACAGAGCAACCATCCAGAAGAAAAAAAATTTCAGTTTCTTAGACTCAGAATCAGCTATTTCCATAATATGAGGTTCCTAAGAGAGTGGATATCATAGTAATACCAAGTATGTTCAATAAGTTAAGAGGTGGAAGTTGTGAGGAATTTTTAACAGAAATAAGGGCAGAAATTTAGTCTTGAAGGCATCAAACTTAACCAGATTTCATTTAACCCACTGAGATATCCCACCCAAGTCTGAGTTTATTGAGGAAGTGGTGTCAACACGAGATGCAGATCAAGTGAGGGAAGGAGCAGAACTGATGGTTGCAGAGGAATGCTGTGTTGAGTTGCAGTGTATGAATACATTTGGCTATTTGTAGAAAACAGGAAATCATTGATGACAAGGAGAAAAAATGGAGACAGGACAGAACCTAGAGGGACACCAATATTGACAGAGAAAGGGGAAGAGGCTGATCCATCAACAACTACAGAAAGAGATTGGCCAGAAAGGAAGGTAGATAAGAGGGTCCAAAGTGAGGGAGGGAAGCCATAAGATGGAAAGCTTAGAGATGAGACCACATTGCCACACCATGTCTAAAGCTTTGGATATATCAAGGGCAACTACACAGGATTCCCAAAAGGCTTTCAGGGATGATGACCAGACATTAGTAAGAAAGGATAGAATATCACCATTGGACTCAGCTTACCGAAGCCATACTGGTGACCATAAAGGAGACTGTGAGAATTAAGATGCTTGAGGATATGGAAGTTGAGAAGCGACTCAAAGATTTTGGATATGGTACATGCCAATACAACAAGATGATAGTTAGAGGGGTTAGAATGGTCACCCTTCTTAGAAATAGGATGTTTCAACGCATGCTTCCCAGAAGGGAAAGCTCTGGTTTTTAAATAGAAATGGAACAGATGAGCAAGCACAGGTGTTAAGTTCAGATGCACACTCTTTCAAAACAAGGGGATGGATGCCATCAGGACCATAAGCCTTCCTACAGTCCAAAGAGAGAAGTGCTTTTCGGACAGTTCGAAAAGAAATTACAGGGTAGGGCATAGGATTAGTAAGACAAGCATCAGGGGATGAAGGAATGTTAGTCATCCAAGGCAATGTTACAAGAGAAACCATAACCAAAGAGAGTTGCTTTGTCTATGGGAGACACAGCTATTGTACCATCAGAACATAAAAGTGAAGGAAAGGTGGAGCAACAAAAGTTGTTAGAGATGCCCTAAGATAAAGACCAGAAAGACCTATCAGTGAATAAAGAGAAGTTATTGCACTTCATTTGAATAAAGGAATGCTTTGCAATGATTACGGTCAGTGACAATTGCTGAATGGCAAGCAGAGGAATGATAATTTTTCCAGGCCCAATATGCCTGATCCCTTGTCTGAATAGCTTCAGAATAGGAACAGTTGAACGAAGTTTTGGAAGAAGAGGTCATCTTGGAGGAAGAAGGGATAAATGCTTCCATTCCTGTAACAATAACTTCTGCTAAGTGTTTGGTGGAGACAGAAGTATCACCACATAAGAGACAAAAATTCACCCAAGGAAAGTCAGCAAAATTTTCTTTGCAAGTTATTTCAGTCAGCTTTATTGAGGTACCAATATTCATGTTTGGAAGGGGCTGCTGGAAAGGGAGATGTTGTTAAAATATATACATTTATGAGAGTGTGGTCAGATAAACCAACTGGATGCAAGATTGTGTAGCTACAATGTAAAGGATTAGAGGTGAAAAACAGGTCCAAAATATTAGGAAAAAAGGATTCACAGTGGTCAAGAATATGGATGGAGCAGGACATAATTTGCTCTAGATCATTGAAAACGGACAATATGAGGGCTTCAATCCCCTCATCATCTATATGGGAGAAAATCAAACATTCCCTTTGGTAAATGCTGAAATCTCCCTGGAAGAGGATTTCAGCTTATGGGTAAGAGGATGTTATGGCTTCATGGCAGGAGTTTATGTAGTTAAAGAAAGATATAAAATTTGTATAGAAGTAGAACAGAAGTAGGCGAAACAAAGGAAGAATGTCATAGTTGGGGGACAGCTCTTGAGCCAGATAATATCAAAGTTTTAGGACTCAAGGTCCTTGAGGCACGCAATAGGTGTGCTGATGTTCGCATAAGCAGACACGACCTTTGAGGTGGCATCATCAGAGGAGATTACAGTTGGATATGAGAAAGAGGCTAGTGATAACATCATCAGATAATTTGGGTCAGAGAGAAGTAAAATGTTAGAAGAGGTACTTAGCGGATGGTGTTCAACAGAAGAGAGATGTTGGTACAGTGAATCGAAAAAGAGGCAGGTCAATCAGAGTTGGGAAGGTCATGGGAGGGGACAGCACTACTAACATCTAAGCTCTCCCTCTCATGTGCAGTAGAGTCATGCAGGAACTCTGAGATTCTCAGCACCCCATGATACCAGGGACTAGGGGCCATAGGTATGCTGGACTGTATCATGATTACATTTAGAAGTGTTTGTGCAGCCAGGAGATGGAAGATCTTATGTGAAGAACATAAGTGAGGTTTGAGAAGCTGTATAGTGCTTGTAAGGAAAAGATGGCAAGACTAGCCCAGTAAACCCATTTGGATTGAACAGAAAGTAAGACCAGCAATCCTAAAATGGAAGGCATTATGCAATCCAAGTTTTTATATGCTGGAAAATCACTCTATAAAGTTTCAGTATAGAGGTGGAAGTTTCAATGCTATGATCCAGATTCAATCCAAGTTAACCTTTTTTCATAAGTGGCATGAAAATAGGTAAGAAAAAATAAAACTAGAATTTTAGGCCTTATGCCATTCAATCCTTTAGATCCAGGGAAATAACTGTACAAAATTTCAAGACCAAAGGCTAAATTTACTCCAAGTTATGAGGAAGGTTAAGTTGCAGAAAAAAACATTCTATAAGAGACAAAATCCAAATTTTAGTTATGGGTCATAAGCCATCATTTCTATTGACACTAACACACAACTGTATAAAATCTAATGAGCATCTGACTATGTATTTTCAGGCTACGACCATGGTTTAAAAGTGACTCTAAATGAACAGATGGAAAAGGATGGTTGACAAAATAATCCCAAACTGTCTACTACGTAAAGCTAACAATGTTAAATGTAGGGACTGTATCATAAATAAATAACAGATGGACAAACAAGACACAAGCAAGACCAAGAATGCCAAAACTAAACACCACAGTCACATGATAAAATACAGACATTCTATCTACACAAACAATCATGCTACACAGTTTTTTCTGAGGCTGTATCACTGGAAGTGCAGGCTAGTCAAAGAACTTCTCGCCACATAGGAGTCATCCTGGGTAACACAAAGACACTTTCTTTAAAAGAGCTCCTGAGGTAATTTTGAATAAAAAATGTGAATATACTTTGCAACCTCTTAAAATCTAATACAGTTTTCTTTCATAATTGTTCACTATTTCCTGCATGAACAAGTTAGCATCCAATACAGATGAATGAGCCTTGGATGAAAAAAAGATTCTCATATGGTTCTCTTCTCTGTTCCTCCTTTGTCGAGAAATACAGGAGGGGAGGGTTTCTAGCCCCTTGCTCTTGCCACTTTTAATTGCCTTCTATGACACACAGGAGATTAGTGGGCAGTATTCTTTCTCCAATGTCCCAAGGGATTTGGGTTATCCTTTTTTATATTTGATTGTTGTTTCCCATGTTAGGGACGTAGCACCAGGAACAGATGAAGAAAGACCATATCTGCTCACATGCATTCTCTTGCTGTTACATGTAATGCACTGAAACCACAGCTCCATATCCACAACCAGGCCCCACAGACCTTTCCATGGTTTACTCCAAATGCTTCACTTACTCTGGTTCAGTCCACTGACAGCACGTCAACCCTAGTGTATCACACCAATCCAATTCCTTCTATCCCATTCATGCCTTTCAACCTCATGTGTGTAAAGGCCCCAACTGCTCAAAACCTTTTTCACTCCATCCTTCCATTACCAATTTGGTCTCCCCATTCTCCATGTTTCCTCCACTTCTGACACATAACACAAATATCCTCTATAACAATCTTTCCTCACTCTTTCTCTCCACATGTCCAAATCATTTCACTACACCCTTTTATGCTCTGTCAACGACACTCTTTTTATTACCAAACATCTCTTTTACCCTTTCATTACTTACTCGAAGAAACTACCTCATCCCACAAAATAATCCTCAAACATTTAATTTCCAACACATCCACCCTCCTCTGCACAATCTTATCTATAGCCCATGCCTCGCATCCATATGTACAAGACAAAAATAATCATATGTAGACAGTATATGCATACCTGATAGGTGCCAATCTTATTAGCTGTATCACCATTTCTAGTAACTCTATCAGCTCCAACCACAACAGCATCAATCTTGTGATTGTTCATTAAGGCTCCAGCCATACTATCACAGATCAGTACCCCTGGCATCTTCTCAAATACCAGTTCATAAGCAGTGAGACGTGCACCCTGATTGTATGGACGTGTTTCTGTACAGTAAGCTTGAGCTACAATAAATACAAAAGCTCATTATTATCAAGTAATGTAATGTCTCTTTTAAGTTTACAAACAAAATCATGCAAAATGCATAATCAGACACATTTGACAGGAGTAAGCACTAAAGATAGAGGCACTGGATGAAAGATTTTTTTAACAGTTCAACATTTTTCCTCTTCAAGAAGAAGCACATTCAGCAAGAACAAAGGAAAGCATGCATCATTAGGGGACAGCAATAAATAATATAAACAGCAAGTCTGCAGTAATTATGTGGGTAGCTAGAATGCACTGTGCAACTTGCACATATGTATGCAAGTCATATATAGGTTTCATCAGGAGATGAGAAAAACACTTACATATGCAGAGGGCACATGAGGAAAGCAGGCTTTGAAGTTAGGAGGAATCCATGAGTCAATAAATCCTAATTTTCCCTAGTTTTAGACTATTTTTTGGTAAGGCCAAGCTTCTCTTACATTTTGTTCAAGGCTGGTAGACAATACAATACTAAGACTTATTCACATTGCATTAAACCTGTGTGAAAACAATATATTCAACATCGCATGTATTGTTTCACACACGGAGAGAAATATAATACAGTACCTGCAGAAAGTCTGAGGAATGGGTTTGAAAAACACTTTCATTTTCTATATTTCAATACTTAGCGTGGCCACCATGTGCCTTTAAAACAGCTTGCATGCATCGTGGCATGGAGTCAGTAAGGTTCCTGCAGTAATCAAGGTCAATTCTGTTCAACTAGATGTCTCTGATGGCTTCAAGAAGGTGAGGAACTGAAGAAGTTTAAGCTTCATGTGAAACCACAGCTCCTAGTTGGGACTCAGGTCAGGAGAATTCCTAGGCTATTGAAGGATGTTCAACTGCATGTCTGACAATCATTTAATGATCTTTGCCTTGTGACGTAGTGCACTGTCTTGCATACAGAATTTGCAGTCGAGGGTCTCATAAAAATTCATCATGTGGTTTCAAAGAACTTCAATGTAGCGGTCTCCATTCATTGTGATATTCTTAGGAAGCACATGAAATCCCCCACGCCCTAACTCTCCACTGAAGCAACCCCAAAACATGACTGAGTCTGAGTGTTTGACTGTCATTTGCACATAACAGGAGTCAAGAGGATTCATTTGTGAGGGACGTCTCAAATTGCCATGCCTCACTGCACCACATTGGAAAGTCAACTCATCGGTTCATAAGACCCGTCTCCAGTCCTCAACAGTGGAAAGTTTGTAGTTCCTTGCAAAACTGAGATGAGCATCATGCATCTTGCGAGTCAGTGTGGATCTTCTGGTCAAAGAACAAAGAGGCAGGTTCAAGTGTTTGTGGCAGTGCTCTTGCATGGGGCACTATGCAACACTTCAGAGGAGGGTGGGATAGGTTTGATTCAATTGTCTTGCCATGATGCATAGATTTATCTGTACGTGCCTCCTGATAAGCTTGTCAGTAGTTGCTGAAGTCTTTCTGGAATGCCTTGGTACAGATTTATGAGGTGGAACTTTGCCATGTGGGATATTCTTGGCTTTTGCAACAAGGCCGTATATGGCTCACTTGCTCATCCCCTTATGCTGACAAATCTCCTTCATCAACATTTTTGCCTCCCTTAGGGAAAGAATCCAAGCCTTTTCTTGTTGGGTGAGGTTCTTGTGCCCCATTCTAAGGTCTGGGTCGGTGGATGTGGGACGAAAAGTGAATGATACAAAAAAAAAAGGGTCTTTGTTAATGCAGCAGCTCATAGCATGCATCCCCTCTCTATAGCTTGTTCCATGAGGCAATGATGCAATCCTCAGCCTGTGGTGATGGGATCACCAGGGACAGTTGCCAGGTACTAATGAAGTGAGATCTGAGCATTTGGTAGGCTGACAGACATGGATATTCTGAGGACCCAACCACACAACAAAAGGCCCCATATTCTTCAGACTTTCTTTTTTTTTTTTTTTTATGTTCTGCGGGTACTGCACCTATGTCGGGATGAGTTGTCCTACAGGAATAGAACAAATAATTGGAAATGGGAATATTTATCATATTATATAATAAATGAAATATTTACTTTCCTTTGTGTCAAACACATATCATTCATGTTTCAAAATGTGATAAGCTCCATAGTATGCAAACTGCACACAAGAATCAGTTAAACACACATTTATCAATAGAAGTATATCAAACAGTTTATATTTGCAAAGTCTCAGGTATAGAGGCTGTTACTGCTCACAGTTTAGCTATGAGAATGGTACACTATCAGAGTAGATATTGTTACTTTCTATCATGGTCTTGTCATCTAACACGAAAATGTCCAAGTATAAGTGATTGCCCAATTTTGTTTACCTTACAATAAATAAACATATGTGCATATCCAATAAATGTATGATTCACAAATGATGATGATAGTCAGTCATCATATAATTACATGCACTCAATGCAAAGAAAATACACACAGTATGAACTTCCTAACATCCATGCACAACTCTGTCATTTGTTCCCTGAATTATTCATTTCAGTTTGTGTATTTCCATCTCATGTCTGTATAACACTGGGCATTCAGTTTTATAAGTCAATGATATTCTATCAGGATTTCTTATTTCATAACATGAATGACAGTTGAGATAAGATGACATGGCAATGCAGATCAGGCCGGCCCTGGCCTTTTGGGGGCCCTAAGCCAAGTCTCTTCTGTGGGCCCCTCTACCTCTCAAATTCCCTATAAATCATGAGCCCTAAAGGGGCCCAGGGGCATGCTCGGGAAAAATTTGAAAATCTAAGGTGTACAATGTCTTATTCTTCCCAAACTTTTTTACTTAACTTTCTCCAAAATTTTCAACAACTGTTGCTTTACTTTTCTCTATCAGCCTCCTAACATTCTGCTTACACATCTTATATTCCTCCCCACTCCTTTACTGAACTTCCACTGGTACATTCCTTTAGAGCAAACTACCTTATGCCTTTTCTTCTCTTTTACCGCATTTCTAATTTCATCTGTACACCTTGCATTTATACTTTTATTCATATAACCCACAACCTTGTAACCAACTACTAATTCTGCAACCTTTAACAGTCTTTATCTAAACACATTCATATGAATTCAAATCCGGGAATGAAATACAGGTTGAGGTTAAATAAGTCTGCAAATATGTAAATACTTGTTACCCTTTTACAAGATTCAGTTATTATTCGATATGTACTTTGTAGATATCTGTCAGCTTGGGGAAGCATTATGAGATATTCTCAGTGATTATTTCAAGTACAGAAGCATTCTATTTTGTCATATTTCAACTTTAAAACATAAAGGATTTTAGGCTAAAAAATTCCCTTTTTAGCCCAAAATCCTTTCACTCCTTTAAAGATTTTGTAATTATTCTATTCATATTTATTGGGTATCTGTTGGCTTAGGGTAGCAATACGAGATATTTTCCAAGATTATTTCAACTATAGAAGTGTTTCATCATGTCATACTTCAACCTTATATCAAAAAGGCTTTAAGGCTAAAAGCTCCCCTGAAATATTAACTGCAATTTTTGGTCAATCTTTAAGGGTGACAGAATTACTTGAAAACCTTAGAATAAGGACTATTTTTCATGCTGAATTCGAATCTAGGGTTGAAATACATGTTGGGGGATATTAAGGCCTGTAAATAAGTAGTATATATTCAATCTTTCAGAAGATTCTGTGGTTATTTGGTTCGCATTTTCTGGGTATGTGTCAGCTTCAGGAAGCATTATGAGAAATATTCAGTGATTATTTCAGGTAAAGAAGTGTTTCATTATGTCATATTTCAGTTCTAATACAAAGAGGATTTTGGGCTAAAAAAAATTCCCTACAATTTTTGGTATAGGTTGAGCATCCCTAATCCGAAATGCTCCTAATCCAACACTTTTTTTGAGCGGCTATGATGCTCTGTTGGCGCCAGTTTGTTACCAACCATTGTCACCACCAGACC